>APFE030404925.1:1167-18499 GCA_000404065.3 Pinus taeda
AAAATCAAGCTGGTAGTCCCGATTTTGGGATCCAGTGGGAAATCTATGTGTATATGTGTTTTATGTGTTATGCTCTTGCATTTTTATTTTTCCTGTGATTTAGAATTCATATGTAGGTAATTTCTATACGGGGTTAAAACCTACAAGAATTTGATCTCAAGTTCTTGTCCGCTAAGTCCAAGAAATCTATGGTTTTTACCGAGCTAATTTTTGAGCTGCCTTGTGGAGAGGATACTGTTTATGAGGAAAGTTTTCCCAACGAACATTTATTCCTCATCTCTTCCCTCGACCCTTGGTATGGATATATCATTGTTTATCTCTAGACTTCGAAGTTTCCCTCTGCTTTCTCTGAGGATAAACGTCGCAAATTACATCACCTCGCTAAAAATTATGTCATCATTGGTGATACATTATATCGTCGTGGGGTTGATTCAATCCTTCAGCGTTGTTTAACCTTAGAGGAGGCAGATTCTGTGCTAAATGATTGCCACAACGGAGCTTGTGGTGGTCATCTATCAGGGCTTGCTACAGCTCAGCGTATCTTGTGTGCCGACTATTTTTGGCCTTCGCTCTTCAAATATTGTGTTGAAGCAGTCAAAAGCTGTCACCTGTGCCAATTTTATACATGGAATATGCACGCACATCCAGCTCCTCTTTTTCCTGTTGTCACTATCGGTCCCTTTACTAAGTGGGGTATTGATTTTACGACTTGTCATCTGCATTCAGCAACGAATCACAAGTATATTATCGTGGCCGTTGACTACTTCACGAAGTGGGCCGAGGCCATGACCACTTTTAAAAATGATAGTGAGACAACGGCGTTGTTTCTTTTTAATCAAATTATCTCAAGGTTCGGTATCCCAAGAGAGGTTGTCACTAACCATGACAGTGATTTCCAGAATCAACTAATGTCTGAATTGGCTCTCAAGCTAGGTTTCCGGCAGGAACATTCATCTCCTTATTATCCTTAGGCAAATGGACAGGTCGAGGCAGTAAACAAGACTCTTAAGACGATCCTGCAAAGGACAATTGATAAAAATAGATCCAATTGGCATCTTATGTTGTATCCGGCTCTATGGGCATATCGAACCTCCGTCAAGGCTGCTACAGGTTTTACACCTTTTCAGTTAGTTTATGGGTTGGAATCTATATTTCCTGTCGAATGTGAAATTCCATCTCTTAAGTTAGCTATTGAGCTCCTTCTAAAGACCTCTTGTCTCGAAGAGCGCCTCCTTCACTTGGAGCATCTCGATGAGCAGCATCGAGATGCAGCCACAGTAAACGAGGCTCATAAGAAAAGGGCTAAAACCCAGTGTTATACAGGAATAGTGTCCACTCGGATGTTGCTATTCCCACTAAGATGGGTGGCTATCTTCGAAACAAATAATCAATGTCTACTATTGATTCCTTTTATGAAAATAGATGAGAGGAGAACCAAGAGGGCCAACCTGAGTCTTGCGCTTGATTTCCTCTCCTTCTTGATAGAGTTTTTACCGCTTCTTCTTTGTCTACTCAGCTTCAAAAGGACTTATGGAATCACAACAACATACTACTATGCAAGAAACAAGGATCTAAATTAATAAATAATGCAGGATCAGATGTGCATTAACCATATACAAGCATATCTAAACATGTACACAAGAATATGGAAGGAAACAAGAATAGCTTTATTCAGATGAAAAGTAGTAAGAAGATTACAACCATGTGCTCTAACCCAGCATCATCCTCCAGCTAAGAAGCCCTTTTTCACCTCAAGCAAAGCTAGATCACTCAACACTGTGAATGTACACCAGAATACCAACAACACTTCTATATAAGATACAAAATTCCAGCCTCTGGATCTCTGTGATGAGGGATCCATATATAGACAATTACAGAGAGGTGAGTCATCTTCTAGAATCTTGATTAGTGTCCTCTCTCTGATAGTTCCTACTTCCACTTGGAGAATGATGATCTATTACTCATCCCTGGTTGAAAATGGGGTGGCAAGTGTCAGAGGGGAAGCTTCTGGAGGATTCCATGATCTTCCACCTCGCATTTTGTCTCTGCCATTTTTCTATTCCCAACCATCGCACCCTACAGAGGAGAAAATCAGTATGCATCACACCTTGTACATTGGGAAGGTGATATGCATCGCACCCTCTGCATTGAGCTTTTAGTATGGTCCAGTTTTGACCATTTATGAGCAGATTTCAGTGGAGAACTTCTGGGAGATGATGTCATCAGTTAACCTTTTTCCTTTAGGAAATGAAGCAACACTTTTAGGGACTTGAGAGCCCTCAATTTATCGACATTTGTGATTGGGGTTGAAGTGCCCAAAAATGTCTATAACACCCAGTATGATAAAGTTGTCCGTCCTCGTGTATTTTCTGAAGGTGACCTTGTCTTGGTCTATGACCAAGATAAGGAAACCTTGGGGGCAGGCAAATTCAAACCGATGTGGTATGGTCCCTTCATAATTAAATGAGTTTTAACAAAAGGGTCGTATGAGTTAATCGATTTTGAAGGAAAAAAATTGGCAGAACCGCGAAACGGGCTCTACCTTAAGGAGTACTTTGCTTAAGTAGCAGCTAGGAAATGGCTTCTTTGTACATTATGTATATTTGTACATATTTTGTCGAGAGTTTTTGATATCAACATTTTTTGGTTTGCTTTGGCAGGTGTTGATGGATGACTTGGTATATTTTGGATTCGTCGATGGTGCTAGTCAGCACACTCGAAATCTTGCTTTCGCAGCTTGGGTATTATATTATCCAATTGGTCAATTGATGGTATCAAGGGGAGTATGCATCGGTCCCGCTTCAAACAATATGGCTGAGTATACTGTCGTCATTAATTTGATATCTGAGACAATTTTTCATGAAATTGACTCGTTGGTAGTTTATCTTGATTCACAATTGATAGTGTCACTATTAATAACATTTATCGAGTAAGGGATACATGTTTATATCGCAAATATTTAAGGGTGAGGTTGTTGCAAAGATCATTTACTTATATTAATTATTTACATATTCCAAGATCTCATAATTGGTTAGTTGATTCTATTGCTAATCAAGCATTTGACTTGCACATCAATCATTCATCACAATAAATTAAGCATCAAAAAGTCAAACTGTATATATATATATATATATCAATCATAAAGCATCTCGAGTATACATAAGTATGTTAAAAAAATATACAAAATTGGGACTCAAATGCCCATAATCATGTCCACTAGGTCTAATTCCCCGGCTCAGGATGAGCGGCTAAGTAGGCAACTACTGCATTGGCTACACACCTAAAAGTGCGGACCCAGTCACGTGGCATGCCAACCACATGACACTGCATCTCTATAGGAAGGTCCTCTACCGCCGCCATCGGTACTCAGTGGATCAGCCTCACCAAATTCCGCTGAACTGTGTGTATAGTTCGTTCCATGGCTCCAGCTGCCTCTTCGGCCCCCTGGCCTCGACGCTTGTGCCATGGGAACTCATCTGGTCATACAGGCCTAGTATTTGGAACATGATCATTATATTAGTCATTTGAATCCTATAAAAAATATTTTCAAAGTTCATTATTATATTTGAAAAAAAAAAAAAATCATAAAATAAAAAATCACTTACCAATGTCGCCCCATGCTGGGGTCGGTGGTAATTCTAGATCAGGATCTCCTCGGAAATCCAACCCAGCATAGGGGTAGTCATCAATGGCAATGATTTTCCGATCCCACCAGGAAAAGAAATCATCGTCAAAAGGAGTCCGTGGGACCTCCCCACCTCCCAAACGTTTCATCAGGTCAGCCCACCTGCCCATTCGAGGATCTTGCAAGGTGTTGATTGAAACTGGTACTCTGGGATGAAGTGCAAGGACTCTCGAAGAAGAAGAAAGAGCACAAAATAGTCCCATAACTGAATTTTTTGGTCTGTCCTCTCTTGATAGAAGTGAGTTGGCTTTTCATGCTAGCCAAAAGAGGAGTACACCAATCAAACACTATGGTGAGACAGTCAACTGCCACGCTCATGTTGAGCCGTGATGCCTGATGCAGAGAAGCAGATCCGTTCACTCGAGCTATGATGAATAGGATTATCCTCAGCAGTAGAATTGCCACATGTGTGATGGAAATCTAACTTCTGACTTTCTTTGGATGTCCTGGGCAATATCTGTACGTAGTCCTCTATGGAGAGACTGCTCCATGTTCTCACCCTGGAATGTACTACCTCTCCCCTTCGGGAAAGGCCTGTAATGAAATAGATATCTTCCACTTCTATCCTGAGTGGCATCTGGTCGATCATAAAAGCATCCTCCTCGCTGTTCCAGTAATCAAGAATCATCTCGAGCAGACGTGTGTTTGCTTTCATATTTGGTAATTTGAATAACTTAAGCAAACCGTATCCCCGTAATGCATCCAGAGCCTCAGGACTATTCATAACTTCTTCATCTACTACGGTATGCTCTCTTTCTCGCCAGGTGATTGTCATCCTGAAGGAAAAATCATTCTCAACCGTTATTTTTTATGTTTGAAATGTCCGCGGCGTATACGTGGGTCCCCTTTACACACAGTTGCGTGTAGGGCCCGCGTGTACGCGAGTTGCATATTACCAACCTGCGTATACGCTGCGATGAAAATTTCGGCAAAAAACTCAACGGTGAAGCATTAATTAAAACTTATAAAAATAATCACAACCACTTACAAGTTAAGAATGAGGGTTACCTGGAGATTTTGGAGGAATTTGAATGGTTGAATTTGGCGTATGGGAAGTTAGCTCCTTTTGCTCCAATTCTTTGCTCTCAAACTCAAATGGTGAAAATCGTGAGTCCAAAAACCTTTTTATAAGCTTTGAAAATGTCAATTTTTTTCAAAACTTGATTTTGTTTGGTCTCACGTAACTTTTAACTTGGGAGCTTGGAATGTCGAGAATGGTTTGATTTTCAGGACATTTTGGATGTTTTCGACAGTTTCGAGACGGTTCCATGACTGCTGACCCGTCATGGCAGGTATCGTTTTCTCACTGGCATATATGTTAGGGAAGCCATTTTTTCTGTTGCATCATGCATACTAGCCTCCATCTATCGATATACTTTCCATAGGGTTGATCCCATCATGTTATGGTTCGCAAACCATCTTCACTCGCCGATTCTTTACATCATGACACGATGGTAGAGCCATCCTTTACATGGGCATCCTAGTTAGCACCTCACTGAAATTTGTTGCCCATGCTGCTCCGATTTGAGTAGGCTCGGGAGTCCTTTGTAGTCCCGCCATGACTTATACGATGAAGACTCATTCCTCTTTGCTTCTTCGTTTCATTCTGGCCTTATACCCTAGAGGCTCCTTTGTGTTGAGTTGTACTACTGCATTACATTTTGACTATCTGCACCTTTTGGCCTTAAGCCGGCTTCACTTGGACTCGTGTTTAAGCCAACTTTTTACCATGACAACTTCGAAATAAAGCTTGCATACCCTCAACCTCTGCAGCTTGACACACCTTGACCATGGAAGGAACACACATTTGAGTGTCTCTGACCAGTTTTTGCCTCCCTGCATTGAGCATAGGAATGTTCCAATCCCAGGAACTAGATCATCTGCTTCACTGACACTCATTCTTTCCACTATACTATAGCATTATTTTATTCTTTTTCTAGCTTTAAAGAAAAAGACAAAAAAAATTATATATTCCAAAAAAGAGCAGGAACGAGACAATATTTCCATTTATTGTTGGTAGCTAGAGTTAGTCGTGTTGCCCTTGAACAAAGCACTCGAAACAAAGTCTCCTCCGCTTGGGTGGGATTTAGTTTGACTTAGGTATGCCTTAACCTTGTTATTGAGTCAGTTATCCCCCGATTGGTTATCTCTTCCAATCATATGGAGGGTTCGTTTGTGCCTCCTGCGCAACGAGCTTATACAGAGTCATCATATGTTGCCACGTAGTCACATTGAGTTGTGCTTTTGTTCAAGGGAAGTTAGCCTGAGTTAGCCTCTCTGCGGTGTCTCTTGAATTATTTTTCAGTCGGTCATCCCTGGTTGTCAGTGCTATGTCTATCATCACATCAATTATATTGGTCCTTTACTCGTGCAGGTTTGAGAAGGTCTCCATTGACTTCTTGCTGGCGGGTCTTGTCCTTATCGACGACGACATCTTTCTCTGAGGACAGGCCTAGAGCTGCACCCTGGCCCTAGTTTCATTATTGATAGGTCACCTTGTGCTCAGCATCGATCAGTATCATGGGTCTTTGACTGAGTGGTTTCCCTTGTGTTCAACATTAGCTCACATTATCACACATTGGGATTCATGTAGTACCTTGGTTTCCATTTGACCCTATTGGTGGATACCTTGCCTCTGGGTCAGCTTTCATTATTGGTTGGTTCAGAGGGTTTCTGCCGTGCACTAGTCACATCTTGTGTACACCAGAAACATACTTCAGTTGGGTTACTACATATTTTTCGTCTGATTCCTTCCACATTATTGGCCTGCGGGTTACACTCGTGCTAGATTGATGGAGGATGCCTTAATGCCTTCCTTCTAGCGGATCTTTCCCTATCGACATCGACTCATTGCTCTGGGGCAAAGATCTAGAGTTCATTTGGCAGTACCTTGGGGTTTGCAGTCATTAGTAGCAAATCCTTTGCTATCGACAGTGGGAAACCATCATTGTCTCCTGATCGATAGATTCTTATAGGTGTTCGACTCCAGCTCATCTATTCACACTTGTTGGATTGTATTGGGTACCTTGACGCTCATTATCATTATCGATGAGTAGTCTCGCGTTTGTTAACGGTATACATCAATGACCGGTAATCAAATGATTTCTCACATGTTTAACTTTAGATCATTTATTCCCATGTTGTAGAAATGTACCACGGTGGTCGGTGAAGACCTCAGGTTGTATCAGCATTCGTTGGTTCACTTAATAGTTTCTCCTGTTGCTGCTAGTAGATACAACTTCACCTTATATGCTGCAGTCATTCATGGCGACATTTTATATGCTGGCACCTGAGTTTGCAATGTAGCATCTTATTCCATCATGTTCATTTGGTACTTTTTGGGATCAGTCTTTGATATCATTGATCTGCTTCATCTTTCAGCATCATTGACATTCTTATATGTGACTTTCTGACATGTACTTGTTCATGATCAGATGATCCATTATGTATTTTCAGTCATTTATACTTGTATACTTGGTGGATCCGCTTGTACTTGATATGTGGACATGCTGTATTTTCTCTGAGCATGGGTATGCCTGCCTCAGACAGTGTTTCTTTCTGATCTCCTTTTGTGGCTTGGCAGGCTGAATTCTGGTGCAGTCCTTCTCAGTCTTCGACAGATTTCCTTTCCATGAACTTGCTTAATACATTTCGGCCATCATGTACCCCTTCTAACCTCATATATTAAGGGGAATCTGTTATAGCTCCAAATCTCACTCTTGAGGTTTATGACGCTTCACTCATGGCCTAGGGCAACCCCTCCTTCCAGACCTAGTCCCAAATTTAAAAAAGCAGTGTTTTTTCCCTATACGCGACATTGCCCTGAGCTAAACGCGTGTATATGTGGCTCTATGTATACCCAACCCGCGTATATGTATAAAAACACTTAAAAAAATAAATCTCCTTAATTTCGGGCAAAGATCATGGGTTTTACCTATTGATCACTTGTTAGTACCCATGGCCCAACTGTTCCCAATGAATTCCCAACTAAAAAACTACTTTGGGAGAAGTATAAAAAGGATTCTATGGGAAGGCCAAAGGGAGGAGAGAAGAGAGAGAAAGATTGCTATGCTGAGATTTCCCTGACCAGGTCTGAAGATCCTTGTGCCTTTTGCACTTCCCCCATTCTACAGGAAACTCTTGTTTCCTTGTGTGTGTTGATGATTTCATACTACTTGAAAGATATTGGAGTAAGTCATGGAAGGAGTTTGTTAAAGGCTTGAGACTGGACGAATCTGGGAGATGGTTCCGCTTGGAGCCTGCGAAAGGACGACTTAGGTGAAATTGTTCCTTTTCTGTACTTTATTTGTCTATAATAAAAGAAACACATGTCTTTGTTCTTGATATAAATCTTCTTCATGTTATGATGTTCATGTTATGATTCATATGTGATCGGTTGTTTAATTGCATAACTAACTATATTTCCTTATAATATGAAGATGGTTTCTTTATGATGCTTATTCCATATACTGTTGCACTTTTTTGAATTGTTTGTTTTGCAGGTCAAAGAAGCAAAGGAACTCCAAGAAGGGTTTGGACCCTGGGAGGCTCTTCTCAAACGTAGGACCTCAGGTACGCCCCCTATCATAGATTTTGCTTATAGTAGCATTGCGATTGCATGGAATGTGTGTTTCTTTGCATAGATAACCTTCAGTATGCTAGGGTATTCACCCAGTACCCTAGGGGAGTTTATCCCACAACAGACATAGCGCAAGATAAAATTTAAAATGAACTCAATTAACCTAAGGCACATTATAAATCTGACGATCACATCTAGAAGGTCTAGGCTGGAGACGTGTTTTAGCATCCTTAAACCTAGGAGTTTTCGTTAGCTTCGGCACTAGACAACCTTGGTACAGATTTTTTCTCCTTGTACGTTAAGTATATAACATGAGACCCCTCTAGGTTGCAATCCTTTATCCATAGGAAGCCGAGTTGGCCACCTTGCAAACGTGATACACCAGACACAGCATTCGGGGAGATTTCCTACTTGTACTTCTCAATTCGCTAGGAGGTATTCGACAGTTCACGATTGCCTGGTAATCCTTTTTACCTTGATCATCTAGAGCATTCATTTGATCTTTTTGACTCATTAAAATTAAAATATCATTCGAGCGCTTGTCCTTTTGAGGTCATTTCCAATTGAAAGCGATAGAGAAATCTTTGTTTCTTTCTCGACTCTTAAAACATGAAAGAGCACCAATCTATTTATGCATCTTAAAAAATTTATTGCCCATGATCTTATAACATCCTGTTAGTATTTTCTAGACAAAATTGTGAGTTTTCCCTAAAGAACATTTTAAATCCTTGAATTTTATGTCTCTCTTTTCCTATTAACTAAGACAAGGTCATCGTGGCTGAACCATCTGGTTCACCTGGTTCGTCTTCCTCTCTTCCGTCTGGAAGATTGTCTCAGGAGCCTTTTCCTGAATTACCAGAGTCACTCAAATACCAAGGTGTTGAACTTGGAATCATTCTAAGCATTCAACATTTTTCATCTCATCCTCCTCCTACTTCAAACACTGGGTCACCTAATGATATTGTCCTGGAATCTCTGGACAATCCCATCCAAACTCCTGAGAGTTCACTGACTATTGAAGAATTACTTGGACTGGTTATATGGCCTTCAAATCCTTTGTTTGACCTTGTTGTGATTTCACCGCAGCGTTTACACAGTTCGTATGATTAGCTGGGTGTTTCTTTGGAACTATCCCCCCGCACCTCTTTGGTTGTTTGTCGTCCTTTGTTCCCAGCTATGGAACCCGAAGGCGATGCTCCAATTACCTCTTTGGATGAGTAATAAGTTTCTACTCCACATAGTGTTGAGGAGGAATAACATCCATTTCCTCCTGTAGGTTTCCCCTATACAGGTAGCATTCCCATCAGTATGTATCTGGAATTTCCACCTAATTATGTGTCTTTGACACAATTAGTTTCAGGTAAGCCTAGTGCCTCATCACTTTACCATAACCCTATTTGGACGTCTGGCACCATGCCTACTACAGGTTCGTTCATTATGAACATGACCTCCCAACAAACCATTACCTCAGTTCTAAACCCTCTTGTATCATCTATACCAGTCACCTGTCTGGTTCAACTGACGGTCTTGAAGAATGTTATTGTTAGTTCTTTGATCCCTATGATAAGTGGCCAATATGTGCCACCACTTGGGGGGTACAATTTGAGTGTTTCTATGGTGTTAGGCACCACCAATGTGAGTAGCTCACAGACTCACATGGTTGGCATTAACCAACCTTCTTCTGGCATTATTCAAAACCCTGCTAGTCCTACTAGATCAAGGAATGTCCAATACCAATAAGTTCAAAATCCCATTGGTCCATCTAGGTCATGAAATTTCTAGTGTTAGCAGATTTATGAGGCTCAGGTTTAGTACCAAACTCCTTACATTCCATATTGTTCTCAAGGAATGGTCAATCTGCCTTATGTCCTTCAGTCTCGGTAATATGTTCAGTCTAGCCCATCCACTTTTTAGGGTGGCTATGGCCAGATTCAGTTCGAAAATTTTCCAAGCACTGTTCAAGTACCCTTGCAACAACAAGGAAAACCTCTGCAGCAACACATGTAACCTTTGTAGCAGCAAGGGTCGTCCACATAACAATAAGGGAAGGTGATGTCACAGAAAGGTCAACTGCAACAACCGCAGGGGAAACCCTTGCAACAATTGTAACAAACCATGCAGCAGTAGCTATAGTATGCTCCACAAACCTCCCGGTCTATGTCTTCATTGGGCCAATCTCTATGGCCCCAGGGACAACTTTTGCAACCACATGGTCAACCCTTGCAGTAGCAGAGCCAACTCGGGTAGCAAAAACCCTTATATACATATCAATAGGGTCAACACTTGCAAGGACAAGGCATGGGTCAAGTCCTACAGTAGCAGGCCCAAAATTCTGATGTCCTAGGTCAATAGGTACAACATCCTTTTCCCCAAGGTTAGTAGGTACATAATCCCTATGTCCAAGGGCAACAAGTGTACAATTTTATGTCCAAGAACATCAAGTCAAAATACCTCTTGTTTAGGCTAACAAGTTCAAAAAACTGTATGTTCAGGGACAACCTATATAATATCCATATGTCTAAGGTCAATAGGCTCAACAAATCCTTAAACCATATGTTTCTTATCCACAACTGATGACCAAACAATTCTAAGGTGTTTAAGGTCAATATATTCCCTATGGCCAAGGCAACCCACAATAGGGGAAGAATCAAATGCCATATGGCCAAAATTCCCCACTATGGGGTCAAAATCCTTACCAATAGGGATGGGATCCTTCGTTTGGACCTACTTATTGACCTCTAATGCCTTTTAATACTTAATTTTCATTCTTGGCCACACTATAGTTTCCATATGTGTCTCGCCTTACGAATTATCTAATTCTTCATTTTCCATACTTGCCTCCGGTTTCGTCCAAGATCCTGAGCAATTGTCCTAAGTTCGATGGGAAAGCAAAAGAAGATCCTCAAGCCCATGTGATGACATGTCACCTCTGGTGCTCTTTGAATTCTTATTTTAATGATTCTATTCATCTCTATCTTTTCCAACAAACCCTCACAGGTGTTGCAGCCAAGCAGTACATTGCGCTTCCTTGAAGTACTTATCATGACTTCAACTATTTAGCCATGGCCTTTCTGGCACATTTCCAGTTGTTGATTGACTATGAAACTGGCAACTATTTGCTCACATCACTTAAGCAAGACATTGTGACACACATCTCCAATCACATCCATGAATGGAGACATAAACGTTGCCTGATCAAATTTGAGATTGTTGATCAGTTACTCACCGAATGGTTTACTAATTCATTCGTAGCTCCAGTTTCTCGTGATATAGCTATGGGTGGATGTGGTACTAAAGAACAATCCATTTCTCATGCCTATTACTTAGATATTGTTTATTATCAGTCTGGCACTTTATATGAGTTATTACTTGATTCTCCACGACCATCATCCAATCCCACAACATCGAAGTTGCAGGCTACACCTCTTGTTGATGGAGTAATTGGTTTAGTGTCCTAGAACCCTGCTAAATCTTCTTTAAAACAGAATTTGGTCTTGAACAATGTTGCCAATACTGGTAAAACCTCTAGGTTCCATGCTGTCAAGTCTACCATAGCGGACAAATCCTCTAAAGGTAAGAAGAAAGGAAAAGGCAAGTGTAAAGCCGATGACCCAAAATAGGGTCCTCCTATGTCGTCTACTGGTGATTCTTCACAATGGAAGCATAAGCATCCGTTCCTCATTTGCTAGGAGGATCACTATACCAAGGATTGTCCCCAATGGTCCGCAGTTAGTCGTTTGCTAAAAGGGACCCCAAATGTCCTGAAAGAGTCGTTTCCATCTCAGTAGACTCAAATGGTATACCAACCGCAATCATCTGCTTCCTTAGGATCTCAAGTGTTCATGATGAGTGCACCTATTAATGTGGCTACTAGATCAAAATATTACCAAAATCCTACTCCAACAGTTGGGAAAGAGAAAGAGGCCACCCCTTCTTCTTCTACCCTGAGTTTTGGCCCTCTTCATATCGAGCGCCCTAACCCTGATTCTGCTATTCGACCACCCTCTCAAGGTGTGCTAAGGAAATCCTCATACAATCCCAATGCTCAAACCGCTCAACATTATAATATTGTTGAGGATTTGGCTCAGGAATTATCAACTATGTTAGCTCTTGAGGTGCTCCAAAGTTGTCTATCTTAATGGAAATATTTGGTGTTAGCTATTGTGGATATTGATCCTACCAATTCCAATTTGATATGTTTTGATTTAGAGAACCATGTTCCACACCTGCCTCATTAGATTTCCTTTCTCATTCATGTAATCATCAATGAGAAAACCATCCGCGGGACTATCATCGATGACGGTTCTTCTACCTGCATCATGTCGATCGCTTGTTGGAAGGCCATTGGTTTTCCAACTTTGAACCAGCTGCAGAAAACTTTGGAAGATTTTGATGGGCGTGATTCATGACCCTCTGGTGTCTTACCTAACGTTACCATTACTTTGGATGGAAAAACAGTACAAGTTGAGGTAGAGATTGTTGACGCTAATCTCAATTATAATCTTCTACTCGGATGGAGCTAGACCCATGCCATGCATGTTGTAACCTCCTCCCTATTCCATGTGATTCATTTTCCTCAACAAGGGAAGATCGTCATTGTTGACCATCTATCCTTCTTTGCCTCTTCCTCCTAGGATGGTAATGTTCTGTATGTCAAGCACACTAGTGCTCCTTATGAGAGTGTGGGGGAAGGTCTTTTTAAGTATTCTGCCTTGATGGGAATTTTTCCGCTCCCTCCTCCTCATGTTGCCTCTATCAACATGATCTTGGTCAAATCTAATCCTTGGGTCATACCTTCACTAGATTTTGTTGATACTTAAGGTGAGGTTATGCCACTTAGTCTTGCCAAAATCAATTATGTGGAGATTATTTCGGCCTCAAGTTCCATATCTTATGATTCCCCTATTTCGAGGAATTCTATCGATATGTATTCTCAATACCCATGGCTTGGTTCTTTGGAATCTCTTTATCCCTTTTCCGAGACTTTCCTTGCTGACGAAAGTATCATGGAAGTAATGTCTCTCAAGGAACCACCTTGGAAGATACTCATCATCATTCCTCACTCCTACCTGGCCCGATGGTCATGTCTATGTGTCTTATGCATTTCTCTTCTTAGATACCTATTGATGTGTTAGTTTATCTTGACGTGGTCAGGATATTTCAATTGAGGCACCTTTATCCCTTCATGGATTCACAATTGTTTCCCCTCCCCTAGTTTTTACCGATTTCCAATTATTGCATTGGGCTTGTCATTTGACTCGTAACCCTACCTTGCCCAGGGGGCATGGGGGCAAAGCTTTATATGGGCTCTAGTCTATTATTCATCTTAGTTGGTGTTTACTCATCATGTCAATAGTAAAACTCTGACTTTCATTTGTGGTGATTAATTACCCGAGTTCGAGCATGGACTCTCATAAAAATTACTATGCCTAGGTCATCTTGCATGGTTACTTGTGTACATTAGTGTGTCATTCATTTTTGTGCAGTGTGGTTTGGTGTTTTAGTTTTCAAACAACTTTCTTGTTTACTATGTTTTTCCCTACTTTGCAAATGTCTGTGACTCCTCACATTGGTTTTGTTGATGGTGCTTGCCGTAGTACTCGAAATCTATCCTCTGCGGCATGGGCCATTTATGACCCTCACGATGAGTTGATTTATCTACAAGGTATTTGTTTAGGTCACACAACTAATAACATTGTTGAATACAATGCAATCACTGAAATGTTGTCAAAAGACATTTCTCTTGACATTCGTGAGTTGGTTGTCAATCTGGATTCACAGCTTGTTGTCCTTTAACTCAATGGGCAATATTTTGTCAGAAACCCTCAGATATTGAGAATGTATCTAAGTATTCGTCTACTGGAAAGGAATTTAATTACATTACATATCATCATATTCCTAGATGCATGAATACATTGACAGATGCATTAGCTAATTATGTGTTGGATAGACATTTACGAAACATGTGAAAATCCAAGACAAATCATTTGTATCATAGTAAGCAAGAAAATACAACATATCTATATATATATATTATATATATATATATATATTATATATATATATATATATATATATATATGATAGATATATGTATGTATGTATGTATGTATGTATGTATGTATGTATGTATGTATAATGTATGATACATCAAAACCCAAAAAATAATATCTTTGTTCTATTAGTGTCAGTCTTGTTAGCCTATCACCTAGATCAAGAAATTGCTTTTACCATGATCTTTTTAGGCTTCTATCATCAAATTTTTCTGTTACTAGGTTTACACAACAAATTTGGTCATTGCATGGTCAGTCCAAGGTAGAGTCATTGTCTGAAAATTTCACTCATGATGGTTGCTTGTCATATACCATGAAAATTGGTCAAGTCATCATTATCATTCCATTGCGTCTTAAGTCATCCATTAGGTCATAAGGGTCCCCAAGGTCCACTATTTCCATAAAAATTCAGAAATAAGTCAAAATTGACAAAGCAAAGAGTTCAAGAAATGAAACATGATTTATTTACATTTTCATGACATCAAAAAGTTTCAGGAGAAGAAAGCCCCAGCACTCAGTGGATGCAAAAAGCACATTTGGAAAGGCAAGGTAAAAGACGCCTTTAGAAAAGTGAAATCAGTTCACCAAAGAGGATTAGCTTCTTTTCTCTTTTTGAAAAAGTGAAGAAATTACCCCTATATAAACTCAAAATGACTCAATACCTTTTCATTCATCTCTCATCACTCTTCATCATCGAGCTCACTTGCTTAAAAATGCAAACTCCATTTCCCTAGGAGAGTTTGGTTAAAAATTGCGGGCGTTGCACATAGATACAATGCACTGCGTGCAGGACAGAGTGCTAAAAAATCACCCAAATTTTCCCAAATTTCAAAATTATTGTTCTCAAAATTGGTCAAATTGATTTCTAAGGCTAAGGAACAAGTAAGTACATCATTTCCCTTGTTTTTTTCTTTCCCATTTTCATTCCATGTTGATAATGTCTCTAGCTAGGGTTTGTAGCAAAAATGCCATGGCAAATGCTAGGGTAGAAATGGTCATCACAAATTTTTATCTCCTAAACATGTAAATTAACTTTCTACACCTACACACATGTATGATGAGTCAAATTGACCAGTCCATCCACCTCCAAATCAAGTTTAAACACTAAAAAAACAAAACCCTAGCTCATTCCTAGAGTTATTTTGGAAAAATCACATCATAAACCTTCTTGGTCTCACTTACTAGAAGCCACATTTGTTCACCATATTCCTCACTCATTTTCACCAATTTCTCAAAACCATCTCATCTTTCACAAAACCCCTCCCATCACTTTTTCAAAATCCCTCATATATCACTTCATTTTCATACTCACCTCACATCTATTTCACTTCCTATTGCTAGGATTTTGTGTCATCATGGAGATTGATTCTTCACCAGAGAGAAATAGAAAAAACAAAGGAGGGAGGATTCTTAGATATGAACCATCAGATTGAAATCATATCAACTCCTATCCTTTCATCAAACAATGCTTTGAAGATGTTCACTATTTGGAATTTTGCAAAAGAGTAATTGAAGCAGGGTTTTATGAGCAATTGATAGATTGGGTGGCTACACACTTGAAAGGGGAGACTATTGTCATTGTTGGTATTGAGTTTAGCTTCTCAATGGCCTCCATCTCATTAGCAACTGGCCTACCAGACAATGGAAAATATTAGTTTAAAGGAATGAACCTAGACCTTAAAAACTACAAGCCCTTCTTAAAGACTCCATACAAAGACACACATACTCACCTTATGCCTTTCAGATATTTGCTTGAGAAGTATACTCCTTTAATGAAGACCATCATGAGGTTATTTTTTTGTGAAGGTAGATTCTCAAGGTTGTATGCATATCACATTCGCCTCTTGATGGACTTCACATCTCAAAAGCCACTCAACATGTGCAATTACTTGTTCAAGAGTATTTCAAAAATGTCTGAGAAGATACAGTTGAAGGATAAAGAGTGCTCTCCAAGCCTATTCCATCATAATCTCATCAAAACCATTGTCCTTCATCATTTGGCAGATAGGGGTATGGCTTGGGAAGCCTTCTTAGAAACAGCTCTAAAATGGCATGAGGAAAATGCAACATCTCAGTCCACAAGCGCACCAAAACAACAAATAGAGATGAGGTCATCTAGCAAACCAGCAGAGAAGATTCAACTACCTTGGCCAGAGGTCACCAAAGTGTATAAGAAAGAGCATAGTCTTGTGTTTTCTTCTCACAAAGAGAAAGGGGCCAAGCCTTCTTCATCGATAAAGTAGGCATCAGCAGGAAAGGGTAAGAAGACAGTTGAGCATGAATTAGAGATCGTTGATCTAGAAGAAGAAGATGAGATTTCAATCATGAAGCAGATCATCAGGGACAAGGACTACCAAATAAAGGAGCTAGAAATAAACATGGAAAGAACCAATTTCATTATATCACTCCTTGAACAAGAAAAGAGTCAACTCAAGGCAAAAGAGTTGATCTTAGAAAAGGAAAAAGTTAAGTTATTGCAGTAGGTTGGAAAAGGTAGGGAGATTATAGAATCAAGTGAGCATGAAGGATCAAAAGGTACTGAAAGAGGAAAAGACCAAAACCAGAGGTCTTAAGGAAGCTTTGCAAGAGGAACAAAAACAAATATTACTCAATTAAGACCTTGACCTAGAAGAGGGGATTGCCCTTGAGGTACATCAAGATAAAGAATATTGGCTCAACAGAGTGAATGAGCATTTGGAAAAGCTCCTGGAGAAGGAAAATAGAGATAATCAAATACTCAGACACATGGCACATCATTATCAAGCTCAAAACATGATCGCCAATGTCAAAGTGAAACAACTCAAAAACAAGCTCAAGGATACCAAAAAAGAGCAAAAGGATGAGGGAAACTTGGAGATGCTTGCTAAAGCATCCATGAAGCTTTAAAAAACTCATTTTTACACCTTCCCTCTAATTTTGAGCCATGTTGGGTGTGGAGCATGATTATTTAGAGGTCTTTGTTTCAGCTGGATGTATACCCCAGGATGTTTGTACACCCCTCCATGTAGGGGGGTG
>APFE030404925.1:43016-68245 GCA_000404065.3 Pinus taeda
TTTTTCTTCCAATTGTTGTGGTGTAACCCTTGTAGGTTGTGGAAGGCTAGGAGAGACAACACTTCCATCTTTATAGTTGTGAGGGGTATGCTTTCTGGTTTCCATAATTTTTCTTTCCACTATGTCACAAGGCCTTTTTACTCTTTCCAATTGTTGTGGTGTTGCTCTAAAGAAGGTGTTGCGCTTTGTATCTTCATAATGTGCTATCATTTCCTCCGTGAAAATTGACCACGTAACAAGTTGTTTACGAGAACAAAGCCCTTCATACCATAAAAATTGATCCGATTCTAAATATGAGGATGCAATACATACCTTTTGTAATAATGTTACACCATGTAGATCAAAATATTTCTCCATCTGAAGTATCCAATTTACCGGATCCTTGCCATCAAACTTCCTCATCTTGCTTTTTCTTGATTTTAGTATCTCGATATTGAAACGACTATAACCCAGTACTTTCAGATCTTTAAGTTATGAAATTGCAACCTATAGTAGCCCTCTATGTCCTCTTTCCAATGCCACCAGTTTGACCACAATTGGATTCTCCAATGAAGAGATATGCCAAATCTCCCATAGTGACCTGATTATAGACTAATTTAGTAGAGCGAACTTGTACGACGTGCCACGTGTCCTTGTTTTGACGTTTGGCTCTGAAAACTATATACAAGAAACTACAGTCTGTCCTCTTTCTGTAACTTCTTACAAAATTTCAATCTGATGCTTAGAGAGAATGTTATGATGATTTTCCCCAGGTCACCTGTTTGGAATGTAATTCGAGAGTCTGCAAAAAGACCAAATTACTTAGATCATATCTCTGCAAATATAGCACAACAAGTTCTGAAATTCGGACCTGAGCTTTAGCACGATGTTTTCTCAAATGGATTTATTTTTCGACTTCTGAAATGTCGCAGAAAAAATGTTATAGTGAGAATTCCAAAATGACCTGTTTGGAGCAGCGAAACCCTAGAATCCAAATCTTCGATACCAAATGTTATGAAACCAACTCAAGAAAAGATAGAAAAGATAGATCAACACCTTAGAATATAGCCTCTTCAAAGGGGCAACCTCCTTTACATTACATAAATGAAAAATTCTTGGATGATACAAATGAAAAGACTTCCTTTCTATATATAGGAGTCTAAGGGGTGATAACATAATCAAAGCCGACATAACAATAATAATGTAAGGGCATAATAATAACAATAGTGGGCTTCTATGGGGCATAATAGTAATAATATGGGCACTACATGGGTACATTAATATAATAAGTGGGTTGTACTAATAACAATAAGGGGTTACACTAGTAGTATAGGGGCCTAACACATTTCTAGACAAACTATTGAGTGACCAAATTTTACTCTGAAACCCTAGTGACATGATAAAATTTGACCTTGACACTCCTGACAGACTTCATAAAAGAATATTTGATCATTGATGACAGGAAGACAAGACCGACACTAACATTTTCTCCAGCTGGGGATGAAAACTCCTTGGAGGTGTCAATAACATCGTAGACCAAGTAGCCTTATCCATTGGGAAATGAAGTCAAAATGGAGAAAATTAAACTGAAATTGAAATTTAATTGACTGTTAGACATGAAAGGACTGTAAAAGTAAAATAAAATAAACAAATGATCAAAGAAGCCTTATGGCCTTCTCCTCTGGCTTCAAACTCCTAAAATATCTACTTAGATATTGGAACATAAAAACATACTGGTATGTACAATGGTGGTGAGAATTTGCAGAAATTGTTTCAAACATGGTAGTGCTTGAGAAGCCTACTATTGATCACTCCTACTAAATAATCTTATCCATTCATTTACTCCAATAGAAAAGCATTGTTCCCTCTAAAATTTCAAATTTTGTATGGTCCTTTCCACAATTTTTCAAATTTTCCATGTTTTCCTTTTTCTTCATTTCTTGCATCCCAACGAAGAACCACATCTCCCAAATTGAAAGTGTATTCCTTTGTCTTGCAATCATAGATATTTTTTATTCTTTCCTGAAGTTTAACGGTGTTTTGATAAACCTCCTCTCTAGTTTGTTGTAGATGGATCATATGGTTTATCCTTTGTTGCATATCATTGGTTTCGTTGTCCAATTCCTACAGAATTTTCATTACCGGGACAACAAGAGATGAATGAAAAACTATGTCAATCTCGTACACCAACTAAGAAGGAGACATACCTATTTATTTCTTAGTATTGACTCTGTCCACCCATAAAGCATTAATGAGCTTTTTGTGCTAGTTCTTCTTGTTCACCTCTAAAACTTTTTTGATGATGTTGATTAAAGATACGTTGGAAGATTCGGCCAGACCATTCCCTTGTGGATGATAAGCAATGGAATGTCCTAATACAATATGGTAGTTAGCACAAAACTCCACCATCCTTTTTGATTTGAAAGAAGCAACATTATCAGTGATTATTTTCTTTGGGAAGCCAAATCTAGACAAGATATTAGATTCAATAAATTGAATGATAACAAAATCAGTAGCTTGCCTGGTTGGGATTGCCTCAATCCATTTTGTAAAGTAGTATGTGGCTATCAAGATCCATTTGTGTTGTGATGATGATGAAGGATGGATCTCACCAATGATTTAAAGACCACATTGCTGCAAAGGAGCTATGACTGAAATGGGCTACAAGGGTAATGGCAAGAGTTTTCTTTTTCCTTGGAAAATATGACATTCATGATAGCTCATCATTGTTTTATATACATCAGAAAAAAGAGTGGGCCAATAGAAGCCAACTCTCAAAATATTATTTACTGTAGTCTTCCATAAGTGATGGCCACCACTGTTTCCTTTGTGAAAATATTTCATCACATCCTTTGCTTCATTTTCTACCAAACAGTTCAACAACACACCACTAGGGTCTTTCCAGTATAAAACACCATCAAGAACACAATACTTTGAAGCTTTCAACTTTAAATATCTAGTTTTACCTTTGGCAACTTCTAGTGGAGGATTTAAATGATGCAAGGCATAAACAATGTTAGAATACCATGGAGATGAAATGAACATATCAGATACCTATAATTATGCTTCTTCTTCTTCTTCAAAAAGTACTGCAATCAAATTGATATCTAGTGCATGTATATTAGATTCAACCATAAGCTTATCCAAACCTTGTCCCTTGATGATATTTGAGGGCTTTATCTCCAAATCATACTCCAACATGGTTGCAATGCATTTTCCCCTTCTGCCTTCAGGATCTGTTTGCACAAGATTTTTTTTTACCACTGTTGTGGGAACATAAGTAATGGTGTGAGAATGCATAATATAAACTCGAAAATATTTGAGAGCTTTAACCAATGGCAAAGTCTGTTTCTCAATTATGTTGTATCTTAGTGCTACATCTCTTATTGTGCGATTGAAGAATGCTATATGCTGTTCATGTTTCTAATCTTTCTTTTGGATTAGGGTTGTTGCTAATATATGCTCAGAAGAAAATGAAAAAATGATAAAATCTGAAGTAAAATCTGGACTAATTAGAATAGGAGTATTAGATAATGAAAATTTGACTGCATGGAAAAAATTCTTAGCCTCTAAAGACCATTTTACCTAGTTGTCCTTCAACATGTCTGTCATCTCTTTTAAATTTTTAGCGAGGTTGAGGATAAATCTTCTCAAAAAACTGATTTTACCATTAAAAGACTGAATTTCTTTCTTGTTTCTTGGGAAATATATTGTTGAATGACTTGAACTCTTGCAGGATCAATGTGAATGCTATCCTTGGAGATAATGTGTCCCAATAGCTTACCTTATTCCATGGCAAATAAGCTATTCTTTGAATTGAGTGAAATACCAAATTTTTTGCATTTCTGAAAAACAATTCTCAAATGATGTAAATGATCTTCATCAGACTTGAAAAAAAATGTGAGATCATCTAAATATATAACCACAAACACATCCTTTTCATTAGCGAAAGCTATGTCCATAGCTCATTGAAAAGTTGCTCCTACATTCTTTAATCCAAATGGCATCTTGGCGTACATGAATGTACCTAGTGGTGTTGTGAAGGCTATTTTTAGATAATCATATTTATGCACCAAAATCTGATTGTACTCGAAATATCCATATAGAAATGACATCCTGGAAGACCCAACTACCTTATGAAGTATATGAACCATCTTTGGTAGGGAATAATTATCTTTCAGGGACACTTTCTTTAAATTTCTGAAATCAATGCAAATACGAATCTCATGTCTTCTTTCTTACTAGCACTAGATTAGACATACATTCGAAAAATCGAATAGGAACTATTATACCAGACTTATAAATTCTATTTGCCTCTTTTCCAATTAATGGTAGTAGCTTAGGATTAATCCTTCTTGGTTTCTAAAGAAATGGCTTTTGATCAGGCTTGACTGGAATGGTGCATTGAATGATATTCTTGTCATAAACCTTCAGATCTGAATAGTCCCAAGCAAATACATCAGAAACTTTTGTCGTTAAATATCTATAATTACTGTTCATTTTATGAGATAAGGACTTTGACAGTTTGACCATCTTAGGCTTGTCAATTGCACCAATGTTTACATCTTCAACACCTTTCCTTGTGGGGACCATAGTTTGATTTTTGCCAACATTGTCATGATCAAACAACTCTTCCAAAGGTACAAGACCTCTTGGAATTTTGTTGTCCTTCAGCTGTAATATTTCAATATGAGCTGATTGAATCTATGGATCATTCATATTGGATATATCATCAATGCGGTAATATCAGGAATTCACCTTCCATTTGCAGAAGATTGTTGATTTATTTGTCATCCCAAAACACCTACCAAAATCTCATATTTTAAGGAACAAATAAGAACTGTTTAACATGAATAGAATACTTATGATTGGAGTGGATGGTGATCTTCACCATACTAGCTGTAGTAGCAAGAGAGTCAACTATAATATTATGAGTCACAAGAATAAGAGATAAAGTATATTCTGCAAACGTTTTGAGGATGTAAAGTACAACATTGTGATAAGCTGTCATTCTTTGATGCTTGGCCTAGTATTCCCATTTTACTTGTTTGATTACCAACTTGGAGTCGCCATAAACAAAAATTTTCTTTGCCCTCAACTTCTTCAGAAGCTTGAGGCCATCAATTAATTCCTCATACTCTACCTCATTGTTTGAGCAGTCAAAAGATAACTTGTAAGAACTCATTCTTACATTGCATGGGAATTTACATGAATGATGTAATGGACCATGAATCCAAATACCAATCTCAGCTCCTTCTTTTCCCAATGCACCATCAAACTCCATGGTCCAAAGACCATTTTCTTCATCTGGAAAAAGGATTTTTGAAGGTTGAACTGTTTTATCTTTTGGAAGATGGTTGGTTGTCTCAAGACACTTTGTTTTCTACACTATCTCAATAATCTTTCCAAGAGGATTTACTAGTTACAAACATTCTTCATTCATCTCTTTTCCTTCGACAATCATAACTTTTGCACACTAGTTATAACATCTGAAACTTCTAAAATTTCTACAAGTTGACTTTCATCATCGACTGAATTCATATCACTATACAAAATGAAAGAATCAAGATTAGTATGTACAACATGTATAGGGTGATTCATTGGTTTTTCCTCGCTACTGATCATGAATTTCATCTTCTTTTCCTGATAGAGTTTTTTGATTTGCCCAAATACTAGGATAGTAGCATATGAAAAGTCAAGAACTAAAGTGCTTTTTAACTTTTCTCCCCAAGACCTTGAAAGCAACATACAAAACTAAGGAGGAATATCAGTGACCACTACATCCATCAACACATTCTTGGTAGATGTTTGGTCCAAGGACACTACTAAATCTTTAATGAGGCCGGGACATTTCACTCTACTTGAATCAAAAGAATAGAGGTCATGATAAACTATGGTGATACTCAATCCTAGTTTGTCCATGATGACTTTGGGCATAAGATTATGTGAGGCACCGAAGTCAAGCATTGTGTTATGGAGGATAAAGTGATGATGTTTGAGAATAAGATAAAAAGGTGGAATTTTGCTATCTTCATGACTTCCTTCTAAGGTTGGACCAAAAAGAATTGTTGGCTCATCATCGACCACACTTACTGTATCTGAAATTTGTTCAACCTTAAGCATTTTTGCAATCTACAACTTATACTTATCATTCTTCACTAATTCAATGAGAGGAATTAAAACTTTCAATTTAGAAATTTCATTTTCCAAAATAAATAAATTAGATTGCTTTTCTACCTCTTTTGCAGCGATGTCCTTCTTTTCAATCTACCCTTTAGCTTGAGATTCCTTCTTATGACTTTCACTTTGAAATTCCTTATGTTTTCTCATATTGTTGGTAGAGGCCTCATTAGTTTTATCTCAGCTCAGTATGACAATATCTTTATCTTTATTCTAATTTGTAGGAGCTGCTTCTTTTCTTTCTCTATCTTTCTGTGCATTTTTCCTCTTCCGGTTCAATATAACAGGTACATTTATGTTCCTTAAGTTGTACTTTTTTTGCAAATGAAAAAGAGCATTCTGATATCCTCTTTGGCATTCTCCAGTTTTCACAACCCGTAGATCATCACTTGCAAGTACAAGCTACTAATCACTTGGTATAAAAGATTCCTCAGAAAACTAATCTTCTTATGTTAAAAAGGTAGGCAGCTCATCTTCTTCAAAGAAATTATTTTCTTCAACAATCTCTTCTTCATCATCTTCCTTCCCTTCGGTATAATTTTTCTAAAATTGGGCTCTTACTTGTCCTTGAGGATATTGATTTTTCTGATCTTTCTATCTATTTCTAAACTGTTCTTGATGTTTGCCATGAAAGTTCTAATTCCTTACTGAAAGCTCCACTTGTTGATCTGTTATGGACATTCTATCCATCATTCTTTCCACGGTTTTGATCAGCGTGTCAAGCTTTACATCTCAAAATGATGAGGGATCTTCTTCAAAAAATGCTTTCTTCTTAGACCTCTCAGGTTTTGATTTATATTTCTTGATGAGTAGATTAGCTTCAACACTTACTGCATCTCACTGCATTTATTCAAGAGTTACAGGGTCCCTCCCTAAGCTGATATGCCATGTCTAGGTCGAAAGAATCAGGATAGTGGAGAAGTAACAAACCAGGAGGAGGTTTCATATCACCAGGGATGGAATTACACACCATATTGAACCTTGTTGTGAACTCTTGGACTATCTCATTTTGATTCCTTTTCATAGAATTGTACTAAACCAAATTTGTAGTGGATTTTTCTTTTCTTGTCAACGTGCTAAGAAAATTCTATCAGTCTCTGAGAATTATTGATAGAATTAGTATCCAAATTGAAAAGCCATTTCTTCACATCTCTAGAAACTCTCTAAGCTATTATTCTCATCTTAGCATCATCTTCATCAATTTCTTCTAGACTGATAAAATTTATAAATTTATCAACATGATGTTAGGCTATGATTTTTGAGGTTTCATCAAATAGAGGGAGTATTTGACCATATTTCTAAGGTAGAGCAACAAGTTGAGCAAGTAGCATAAGAGGTGAAATTCATTCCATGATTGTTGGAGGTGGTGGAGGTACTACAATGGAATGTGTAGGTAAAGATGATGACACTAATGGAGGTGGTGGAAGAAGGTATGAGGTAACTGAGGTATTTGGAGATGTAGTAGAATTATTTGGAGGTGTAGTAGAGGATGAAACAATAGTTAAGTATTCAAGTTGATATTGGATATATGCTTTTTCAGCGGTGATTTGGAGTTGGTCAGCAAGACTTTGAATTTTGTCAAAATTTAACCACAACTCATGATCAACTCTAGAAGATAGGGATTCTGAAGAATGGAAATGAGATTCAAATTGAAGAGGTTCAGATATCAATTCAAAAATGAAAGGCTCGGATTTTGACCTTGAAAGAGACAATTCTAACTTAATATCAAAAGGAAGTTTCTCAAAAGCAAATAGATTTTTAGGCAAAGAAGTTGTCCTTTTTATTTTCCAAACTGCACTTTTAGAGATGGATAACTTGAGTTTTCTGAGTAGTTTTTCTGGGTCTTCAATAATAAAAGGTGGATTTGGGTCAAGATTTGACCTAGTATGTCTTTTAGGAGCTAGAATTGTTTCCCACCTTAAACTTGATGGAATTTGTAAAATCAACCTATCTTTAGATACTCAAAACTATCAACTACAAAACCAGTTTTACTGAAAGGTCTACAATAACTCTCAGGAATGATTTATCAGTTATTTCCCCAACAATGACACCAAAATTGTTATCCCCTACAATTTCCTAGGCTGAGGCTGAGATCAAAAGAGGTAACGTCAAACCACTTTAGCTCAGTAGCTATCCCTACTAAACCAAAGAGGGATCTATCAAGGATTTGTCAATGAGTAATTGTAAATAAAAAGGTTTAGGTTAGATATGCAATTTTGTTATGAGTATTTGTGAATTTAGGGTTTTAAGTTTGTTGGACAAGTGTTTAGTGCAGGTAATTAGGTCTAGCCTTCAAGTATGCAGTAACAAGTATAAAGAGGAGCTAGGTATCAGTGTTTTATGGTGCACTTATAGTGTTTGTCAATGTAGTATAAATTTGTGAGTTTAAGAGAACCTAATGAGAATGTGAAAGCATGCATTCATTATCTTTAGAAGAAAAGAAACACAAGTATGATTTCCACATAAACACTGCTTAAATTCAAGATTATGTCTATATAACTGCAAGGAAATTCATAGGAAGAAGATAAAGCATGTAAAAAGAGATGATTTATCCATTAGAAACTGATAGGAAAAGAAAACAACACCATTGACTCACTGAACTAGAGTTCTTGAAATATAGCTGCAACTGCTCCTGACTTAGCTGAAGAGAACATAAGATAAAAGAATTCTCCACAAAAGTTAAACCCTTTTCTCTGAATGAGAAATGATACATCTAGACTCAAATGAAACACTTCCTTTCCTTCAGGATTCAAATTCCTAGGTGGGGGAACGGCTCCGAATATTCTCTCAACCAACAGGTGAGAGTGAGAAGGTCAAATACAAACACTTCTTTTAGACTCTATTTTGGATTTTTCTTCTTTAATGAGGCATATTAAACCATAAAAACAACCTATCATGTCTATTTATTTCATTATTACATCATATAACCTCAAAATACTTCAATTACATAATGAGTTTTGACTTTGACCAAGTCAAACTGAAAACTAGGAAATTACACAATGAAATTTAAAATGAAAACATAGAAATTTGTAGAAGCACAATGACAACTCTGAACCCACTTTATGGTGCCTTCCTAAGGTATAATTTGAGATATGAAAGAATGGTCAACTAGATTTTCCTGTCGAGTTTCCATAACACCTTGAATTTGTTAAAATGGGCTAGGGGAAGGCCTTCAAAAATGCATTCTCCCAAGCTGTCTCCAAAAGCACAACACCTGTCAAAAAGGGGGGCAGAATGTTGATTTTGACCCCTTTTTCTCAAATTTCTCAAAACTTGGGCCTTCTCTGAGAACTATGATGAAATGAGTTTTGAGAGGATTCCATGAGCTTTCCAAAACTGCAAACTATTTGTCATTTGGAGGCTTGAGGAAAAAGCACGGCGCCAAGACGTTGTGCTTTTGTGACTAGCCAAATTTCTGAATTTGGAACCAAAATAGTTAAAAAACAAAAATAATCAGAAATATTTCAAAATTGGTCATGAGATACAAAATCATGTATGTCAATACCTCATGGATTCTTCGGCAAGAATCTCCAAGTTATCCCTCTCATTTTTGTCCTTTAGGGTTTCCTTTAGCATGTTTTCCAACTACTTGAGCTTGATGTTACATATCATGTTTCTGGTTTGAGAGTTATGTGCCATGTGCCTTAGTAGCTGATTATCTTTGTTGGATTTATCAAGAAGATTTTCTAGGTGTTCATTGACCTTATCGAGCCAATACTCTCTATCCTCATTAATCTCAAAGGCAATTCTGTCCTCCATATCTAGGTCTTCATCTAGCAAATTGTGTCCTTTCTCCTCCTTCGATGCCTTTTTGAGTTCGTTGGTCCTTGGCCTCTTTTTGCTGCCTTGTTTTTTAGTTTCCTCAAGTTCACTAGCCTCCAACACTACTTTTCCTTTGCCTGCTTTCCACAACAATTTATTTTTCTCTTTCTCCATGATGAGATGTCTACATTTTATCTGACTATTCTCTTGTTCTAGGAAGGAGATAACAAAAAATTCTCCTGCCATGTTGTCCATGAGTTATTTGATATGAGAATACTTCTCTTTAATGATCTTATACATGTTTGAATGCTCATTGTTGTTTCCAAGTCTGCCAATTTGAATTCATTCTTAATTAAGTCTTCATCCTATACATGTGATCCCTGTTTTCCTCATGTAGAAGGCTTGGCCCTTTTCTCAACTGAAGAAGTAAACACAAGACTTTTTATTCTTTGATACATCCTAGTCACCTCAAGTATAGGTGCCTTAAGAGCTTACACTGATTGGCTTGGTCATCCTACCTCCATATGCTATGTTGGTATGTTTTGATGCTGAAGTGAAACATTAGTTTCATGCCATTGTAAAGATGTCTCTATGAATGAATACCATGTCATGTTCTTCTCTACATGTTGATGGAGAACTACAATATTTATCAAGATATGATGAAAAATACTAGAGTATTGTTCTTCGTCTTTCACCTGTACCTTCTCAGACATTTTGATAATGCTTCTACATAGATAATTGCACATGTCGAGAGGTTTTTGAGTTGTGAAGTGCATTAGAAGTCGGATGTGATATGCATACAATCTACAAAACCTTCCCTCATAGGTGAAAAACTTCATGAAATCCTTCATTAACGATGCATACTTCTTCAAGAGGTACCTAAATGGGATGATATGTGTATGAGTCTCCCTATAGGGTGTTTTCAAGAAAGACCTGTAATTTTCAAGATCCAAATTCATACCCTTACACCAGTATTCTCCATGATCAGGTATCCCTGTAGCAAGTGAAATTCCAATCTCTAAAAAATGTAAACTCAACCCCTTCTATGATGGACCTTTTCCCTTTCAGATGAGTAGCAATCCAATCAGTCAACTGTTCATGGAAACCTTATTCACATACCCTTTTGCAAAACTCTAGACAATTTACATCTTCAAAGCACTGCTTGATGAAGGGTGATGAGTTGATTTATTGCAGTCGTTAGGCTCATATATGAGGATTTTTCCTCCTTTATGGTTTTTTTTCTTCTCTCGTGAAGAATCTCCCTCCATGATGGTAGAAACCCTAGATGACAAGAAAATGGAAAAACAATTAGGAATGAGTGGAAAGAAGAAATGAGGGGTTTGAGGAACGGAAATGATGGTAGGGAAATTTTTAAAAGATGAATAGGGGCTGTAAGAAAATTATTAAGCTTAAATGAAGTGAAATGAGGGAAAATAACATTTAGAAGAAATTAAAAAAGAAATTTGTTCGGAAATCTACTCAAAATGGTAGGTATGAGCTATGGTTTTGGTAAAGGTGAGGCAATCTAATGATTGATAGGTTATTTAGTGACTTAAAGTGTATTTTAAACATGTACAAAGGTGGAAGATTTACATGTTTTCAAAATCAAAACTAGAAAAACCATCAATTACATTAGCTTGCAACATGAAAACTTCACCTAGACCCTGGATGAAGAGAACTTGCATTTACATTCTTCTTTCCAAAGGTAGAAGGTAAGAAAGGTGTTATAATTACTTGTGGACAACCTTAGGCTAGCAAAAAATTAGATTGCAATATCCAGCATTGGAATTTGGGTGAGTTTTGAAGAGTTTCAAGCTGCTCTGGCACAACTGCAGTGTAGTGTCTAGAAGTGCAGTGCCAGCCTCAGGATCATAGTGCAGTCTCTGGAAGCGCGGTACCACCAATTTTTGACCAAATTTAACCAAAAAACCCATGTTTTTTCACTAATGGAGGGAAGATAGTGATGAAAAAAGGAGAATATGGGGTAAATGAAATGATTTTGTCACCTTTTGGGTTTTTATAGGCAAAATATGATTCCCTTTTGAATAAAATGGACCCCACATACCTTTCCAAAACCTAATTTTTCACCTTTTAAACTAAGCTACTTTGGAGAGTTGAAAATTGAGTTTCTCTTTATATTTTTTAATAGTGGGACTTCTTTTTCTAGAACCTTGAGATTACAACCATGAAGAAATTATGAAAATTCATAAAACTTAAGCAAAAAGTTGCTTATCATGATTCATTTAATGTTGGATTTATGCATGGAATGAGGATGGACCCTGAAACCCTAATGACTTAATGAAGACATGGGACTGAGTGGAATGGTAATGATGAGGATTGATATAATGAAAAAATCATTTTTATTATGATTCCTTCATGTGAGCGAAGTAGGCAACTAACATCTGTAATTTTTCCAAAAGGATGGAGATAGAACTAAACAAACTAGCTACTGACCAAATTTTACTCTAAAAAGTTAGTGACAGATAAAATTTGACCTTAAGACTCATGATAGACTTGGTAAAATAATTTTTTATCATTGGTGAAAGCAAGACAAGGGTAACACTAACATCTTTTTTAGAGAAGTCCCCGAGGATCAACACTTCCAAGCACTAGATTTGGCGCTGCACTCTACACCCGCACGATGGTGGGGTACACACAAGGACAACTTTGATGAATGGCGTGATTACGGGAGAATGATGAGGCTGTGATTTGGTTGTCCTAAAGTGTGATTAATTGAGAAATGTGATGGGAGAAATTATCCACATGATCATTTGGAAAAATGGACTAAAGTCTACAGAACAAAGCCTAAGCCAGAGTGGGTGCACTTATTCTGTCATACTTTGGATATAATCCTATGAGTTGGTACCTGGAAATAGAGCTCTGCCATGGCACCGCAAAGTGAAAAATATTAGGAGATAGTTTCTTAATGACCTTCAGTTTTGAAGATGGGTTTGAAATCATTGATGAAGCTCTGTAGGGGGTTAAGGCGATGATTTTTAGAATTTCACCTGATCCTTTGGAGTTGGTTCAACTAGATTGGAGCACCCAGCTCTGCCATTCACTGGAATTCTATAATGTGACTACTGAAGGGGACGATGAAGATCCAAGAAATATAATATCCCAGTGGAAGAAGGCTACCGTGATGTCGAAGGTCTGTAGATAGAGAATCCAGACATCACCGCACCACTAAAAACCAACCAAGTGAACATTGGCACTGAAGCAGAGCAAACATTTGTGAAGATCGGAGATTACTTGGATGATGCCAGAGTGGATAAAGTTGTTGAGTTACTTTGTGAGTACCAAGATCTTTTTCCTACAAAAGGTTTGGACCTGGAAGGTATCATAGGTGACCTGGGGGTGATGAAAATTATTTTGAAGCCGAATGAGAAGCCTATCAAGCATATATCATATCGCCTTAATCGCAAATGCAAGGCAAAGGTTCTTATAGAGTTGGATAAGATGCCAGAAGTATGCATCATTGAACCAGTTAAAGCGTCTGATTGGGTAAGCCCGATCGTGGTTCAGGAAAAGAAACAAAAGGGAGAAATAAGGATTTACGTAGACCTAAGAAATATTAACGATGCTTGCATCCATGATCATTTTCCAACACCATTTACAGATGAAGTGTTGGACAATTGTTGAGTTCCAAAACTACCTCTTCCTTAAGAAACTTTCTCATCCTTCTTCCTTTGCTTTTCCATGAAAAATGCATCCATAATCATCATCAACAATTACACATTACCTAAAGGAGTATATTTCAATGATTTACAAGTTATATTGTTATGTTTATTATTTTAATAGGTTTTTATTTTTTAGCTAAGGAACGTGGCCACATTTCGCAGCTAACCAGCTGTTCGGCATCCATCTGCACGCTTTTGTAGGTTACAGGTGTCAAGAGAGGAAATGGACCACATGGGTACCTTGGAAATTGTCAGAACATGGATGGTATCCTATCCATTTGGCCAAGATCGATGAGGAGGACCCCAGTCAAAGGGAAGTCAACAAAAGAAACCTATCACTAGTAGAACTCTATTTTTGCACGATTCTCAGTGTTGGATCCGAGGCAGTCTCCTCAAGCCAAGGACCTCATTCGCCACCTGCATAAACAGAATCCAACATCCACTATTATAATATTTATGTTTGAAGGAAATTAAAGACAAGAATTCTGGATACATTTCCTGTATACGTGTTTTGCTGTAGATGACTTCTCTCTTCAAACAATTGTATATTTTTCCTATAAATACCAGTGTTTAGAACACAGAAGAAGTTCAAGTTTTTGCTTATGTAATAGTGCATATTTCCACTTTGTAGTGTGAGAAACTCAGTGCTCTATTTTAATATAATAAATCTGTTTCAATGGATACCTGAAGTGTGTTAAGTGTTGATTCTGTGTTGATAATCTGAGACCTTGCAGATGGCCCTTGCGTGGTCAAGTGTACATTGTATTTCTGTACATTTTATTTATGTTTGTATTTCTTAGTTTAATTGTACATTTACTGTGTTTTTCATCATGTTGATAATCACTTTCTAACACTGTGTATATTGCAGCTTGTTTCATTTGTTTTCACTAGCTTAGAGTAGTTGCATTCCAACGTAGAATAGTCCTTTAGTTTTCATTGCTTTCTAGTCTCTTAACTATAGTTTTTAAATTGATGTCCGTAACATAATTTGATTTATTTCATCTGTTGTTCCTTAGTTTCTAGATTTTAAATTAATCTGTTCACTGACTTTTTCTTATTAGTGTACTCACTCATGATATAAATGGATGTTTCCAAAAGCCTTTCGCTGATGGTTAATCCTCAAATTAAATGGAGAAATGTTGTATTTATGGATGAGTCTTTCATTACAATTGTTATTCATTAGTTTTTGAGTTAAGCTATTCAATTTCTTATTAATGTAGTCACTCATGATATAAATGAATGTTTTCAAAAGCCTTTCATTGATGGTTAATCCTCAAACTAAATGGTGAAATGTTGTGTTTATGGATGAATATTTCATTACAATTGTTGTTCATTAGTTTTTGAGTTAACTAGTTCAATGCCATTTTCTTATCAGTTTAGTAACTCATGATATAAATGGATATTTCCAAGAACCCTTTCAGTTGAAGGTTAATCCTAAAACTAAGTGGTGAAATGTTTTATTTATAAGTGAGACTTTCTTTTCATTTTCATGTTTACTTTTTTTAGAATGATGAAGAATGAAATCTCTCAAGATCGCTATCATAAGGAGGTAGTTCTCCCTAAGTTATGTAGTAGAGTGACAACAATAATTCATTTAGCCTTGCTTTTATAATAGAATAATTACAATTTCATTTTTAGTTCTTCACTTAGTTTAGCTGTAGTTCTATCTTCAGTTGTTTATTAAGCATTAATTCTGCAAATAGATTAGACAGTAGAAGTAATCTTATTTTCAGTATTCCATTTTTGGTTTATCATAGATAGATGCAATCTCATTTCATTTTTTATTTATCATAGATAGCTGCAATTTTATTTTCTCATTTAAAGCTTTAGTTTTGTAATTAAGTGGATAGTTTTAAAGTCCTTTCAGTTCATGTTTTGGAAACAATTATAATAACAAGAAGAGAAGCTCCGTTTTTCACTTTCTTGTTTAAAAACTCAACTTCCAAAATTGGCCTAAAATCACTTTTAACGTTCATTTAATTTCTCTAGGTTCTTAGCAGTAGTAGATTAATATTTTGTTTACATTGCAGAACATTAGGAATCAAAAGAACAAAACCCCAAAATAAACATAAACTCAAAAATATTGAGGTAATAAAGGGTCATCTAGCACATATAGTGCACTACACTTCATCATTTTATGATACCCGGATTGATAATTTATGTAGCAATTTAGGACACTAAATTGACTGAACATTTTGGTGCTGTTTTCAGGGAAGTGTAACTAGGTAACCTATCTCTTACATTCATAAAAAAAAAAAATCAAAAACAACAAAACAAAACAATGACATTTATAAAGAAAGAGATTCTAGGGGTAGATTTATAGCTAGGGGTAGAAGTTCGATTTTCACAACTCCACCTACTCCACCAAGAGTTAGAAAAGATACACCTCCATCCTAGACTCATACTCCTAACCTTAGAATTCCTAGAATTAAAGGGGCAGCAACTTACATAGAAGATTCTCACACTTCATATACTAAAACAGACCTAGGAGAAAAGACCTTTTTCACTTCTACAAGGGAGCCTATTGTAATTGAGGAAGTAGGAATACCTAGTGAAGAGGAAGAAGTAGAAACTCTCTCCCATAGTCCATTAATAGAAGAACCAGAGGACTTTGAAGAAACTATAATGGCAGAAGAAGAACAAGATGGAGAATTCTCATTGTTTGGAGGAGGGGGTAGAGGGAGAGGTAGAAGAAACAATGGAGGAGGTAGAGGAAATAGAGAAATAAATAACTCATTTGGATTCCCGATAACAGATGACGAAACACATACCATAATGTAAAACTTCTCACCATCTATCCTCCCAAACTTTTATGGGTTGAGAAGTGATGATCCTGAAACATTTTTGTTTGAGTTTGAAGTCTTGTGCAGAACCTATGACTATCTAGAAGACTCTCAAAAACTCAAATTTTTCCCTTCAACATTAAAAGGGGCTGCTTTGAAATGGTTTATGGGGTTAGTCACTCAATCCATTAGAACTTGGAATGACATGAAACATGCATTTTTGGATAGATACTTGGATTATTGTATGCCTACCAATCATAAGGATGAAGTGTTCAAAATGATGCACAAGGAAGATGAAAACTTAGATAATTTGCTTAAGAGATTCAACTACAATTTGAAAAGAGAAAAAATGAACAATTTAGATGAAGAAACTTTGAAAGCTCTTTTGTTAAAGGCCATTATAGATGAATGGATAGATATCCTGAACATGATGGGAAAGGGAGACATCTCTCAACTTCCATTGAGTGACCTAGCAGAACTATGTGTTCATATCTCAAGAGGGAAATCTAAAACTGGGAAAGGACCAAGAGATCCTTCTCTTGTTAGAGCAAACATATCTGCAACCAGATCTATAAGTAGGGTAGAAATTGGAAATATGCTTGATGAGTTTAAAACTGATATTTTAGGGAGCCTTAGTGAGTAGCTAGACACCCTCAAAATCCAAAACAAGCAGAAAACAGAGGCTGATGCTTTAGCCATCTTTTGCCCAACATGCAGAAAGGAACATGCTTTAAGGGAATGCCCTCTAGATGCAAATATTGTAGAAACTTGTATGATTTGTTCAGAAAGTCATGAGACCAAGGTTTTTCCTTCAATCCCAGGTCTTAAGGTTGTCTTTCAAGAAGAAACAGTCCAAATTCTACAGAACCTCTTTGTTTTGTTGCAAGAAGACCTTGGCAGGGGCAACAAAATCAAGGAGCTAACAATCCAATGTATTTTCAGCCCATACCAAATTGGAATTCTTGGCAACAACATTGGCCTCAACCTCAAAATTAGTATCAACGGGTACAAAAGCCTTATGGGAGATTTGCTCAATATTATCAATATCCTCCATCTTATTAGAGCTATCGCCCCCCACAAAATCAATAGAAAAATCAGTAAACACAACTTCCAAATCAAAGCCCTCACCTTTTATTGGCATTTCCAAAACAACATCCACAACAAAGTCAAAATCCTCAACTCTTACTTCCATTTCAACAAAAAACAAATCAACTACCAACCCAATCATTGCCAAACCCCAATAATAAAAACCCTCAGAATGCTTATATGGTAGAAGGACAACAATTTCCTACTTACATGATTTCTCCTCTAGATCTTAATGATGTTTAACTTAGATCTGGTAGGATATTAGAAAAGGAAAAACCTTCTATAGATATTCAAGAACAAAATGCTTCCGAGGAGGATTCTCTAAAAGTCAATAAAAATTTTGATGGGACATCCATCCAAAACCAAACTAGTGAAAAAGGATAACAAAAAGAGTCAATAAACACAACTCCTATAATTGAGCAACCAACATCTACTTCTACACTTCCTGTTCCTAAGAGATTACAAATTGATAGAGGAGTAGAAAAACAGATCTTCTTGCCCAATTATGACTTCCTAGATGAATTGAAGAATGTTTGTATCAAGATTCCCTTGTTACAAGCTATTAGAGAAATTCCAGTTCTAGCCAACACAGTAAAGGAGTTGAACATCAAAAGACCAGGAAGAAAACCAAGAGAAACAAAAATAATTCACCTAGTAGGAAAGATAGAAGATATCATGATGGGAAAGATTGCCATGTAGAAATATGTAGATCCAGGAATTCCAATTATCACGACACACATAAATGGGATTGAAATTCCAAACACATTGATTGACTTAGGGGCAACAGTAAACATTATGAGTAGATAGACTATGGAGCAGCTTAAACTTCCTAACCTCTTTGACACACCTACCTTACTAAAACTTGCAGATAGATCAGTAATCAAACCAGATGGCGTGCTAGAAGACATTTTAGTCTCTTTAGATTCTTGGGAATATCTTGTTGATTTCATGATTTTAACTCCTAAGAATAACTTAAGAGGATTCCCACTCATCTTAGGAAGACCTTGGCTGGCCACAACTGATGCTTTAATTAGTTGTAGATCTAGTGACATGTACATTTATGATGGTAATTCAACAAAGAAATTTACTTTGTATCCTCCAGCAAAAGAAATCACAGAAATAGATGACAAGGAGTGGATCGATGATGAAGATGTTATTCAACCTATCTTTGCTATATAAAAAATTAGTGAAGATAGTAAAATTTTGAACACATTAGAAAATTTCAAAACATCTTCAGAATATGATCATGCACAATTTCAGGAAAAATCTAATGTTGAATACTTGTCATCTAGGTAGATGTCTCTCTATTCTATGGAAGAGTTTGGTAGCTCTACAATTGAAATTTTTCTAGGTAGAACATTGAACATAAACAAAAACTTGGAGAAACTACAACAAGAAGAGATAACCAAGATATTACAAAAGCATTCTATTGCATGTTGGCATTATGATTCTGGTATGGTTCTATGATACAGGTGTTGTACTTGATGGAAACTCACTCAAGTGGAAATGGTCTGTTCAGGCTCTCAAAATGATGGAAATTAAGAGGCTCGTAGGTGAATGGTTCAAAAGGTGCGGACCCACAGGTTCGCCATCCAGGAGGTGCAGTCATACCCGCAGGTTACCCATTCAGAAGGTGCAGACCCACAGGTTCGCCATCCAGGAGGTGCAGTCATACCCGCAGGTTACCCATTCAGAAGGTGCGGAACCCCAGTTCACTCACTTCAAGGCAGTGAAGCGCGCTCACGTGGGTTTTCTTATGTTTGGCCCGTGGTATTTAGCTCGCCGTTCTTGATCCTATGGTTTTGGCCCATGGTATAGGATCTATTTTGCCCCGGTTTGGATCCCTTGTATTGGTTATTGATGGTTTTGTCCCATGGTGTGAATAAGGGTTTGACTATAAATAGGGAAGGAGATCACTTGGCTAGTGTGAACTTTGGCAATTGAATATCTTAAGATCTGAAATTTTCGGTGATTGGTTGTTAAAAGCTAGATCTAATCCAAGGAGATAACTTGACTTAAGGTGAATCTATTGGCATGTCGTGATCTCTCGGGCGCATGAACAGATCTGTGGATCTGACTGACTGTGGCACATTGGTATACTGAAAATTTGGCCCTAATCAGAAGTCCGCAGGCGATTCGAAGGCACAGTGCGTGGGTACGTAGCACAGTCAAAGGAGCAGTGTGTGGGTACACAACGCAGTCAAAGGCGTAGTGTGGGGTGTGCAGTACAGGAGAAGGTACAGTGCGGGGTGCATGCAGCACAATAAAGTGCGAAGTGTGAGGTACGCAGGCGAGAAGAAGGCACAGTGTGGGTCTACGCAGAAAGTTAGAAGTGAAGGTGTGGATCTGAAGAAAAGTTCGCAAAGCATAAGAACAACCAGTGTGGATCTGCGTAGTTCTGTCTCAGAAGAGCTGTGGATATACACAGGACCCTATTGGTGAAGTTGCGATCTTATCTTGAAACTATTGTTGATTGTCCTTTATCTACTACAGCAGAGTTCTGGGTTTATATTTCAGGTACTTCTTTTCTGATTACAGCATTCTGAAGAGTTGGGTGATTCATTGGTTCATTGTATAAAGAGATTGGGTGATTTTCATGTACTTGATGATTATTTGATGTTCATGGATCTAGTTTGAAAATTTATGAAACGTGGTCCTTAAAGAAATAAAAGACCAAAAGGGGGTTGTAGCTCCCTTCTAGGAGAGACTGGAAAACGAGAGAGAGTTGTAGCTCTCTGCAGGTTGCAGTCTACGTACTGGTAAAGGACTGCACCAATACAAAATCATTGTAAAAGAAGTTTCTAATTGAAAGAAGATAGAGACATATTGCAGCAGGTGGTTTTCACCCACATTGGGTTTCCACCTTATGTCTGGTGTTCTTTGGTGTGACTATCTATTTTTCTTGTTTCATGCTCATTATTATACACAAGTTAATGACCAATAAATTAATGAAGGCATATTGAAAATAATTTGATAATACTGATTCACCCCCCTCTCAGTATTATTTCCAACATTGCATTCGTATGGGAGTATATTGACATGAAATGTATTCATCCTAAGACTTGTATCCATCATATGTATATTGAGGAAAATAGTAGACCAAATAGATAACCTCAAAGAAGATGAATCCAAATCTTAGGGAGATTGTGAAAGAAGAGCTCCAAAAATTAGTCAATGTGAACTTCATTTACCCAATATTAGATAGCCAATGGGTTTCTCCTTTGGTAATTTTGGCTAAAAATAATGGTAAACGGAGGGTGTGCATTGATTACATAGAATTGAATAAAGCAACATTGAAAGATCACTTTGTTTTTCCCTTTATAGATCAGGTATTAGATACATTAGTAGGTAAAAAGTATTTCTCATTTTTAGATGGTTTTAGTAGTTATAATCAAATTCAGGTAGCACCTAAGGATCAGGATAAAACCAAATTTACTTGTCCATGGGGAACTTTTGCCTATCGAGTGCTTTTGTTTGAGTTATGTAATGCACCAAAAACATTCCAAAGAGCAGTACTAGGAATTTTTTCTGATCTAATACGATTGTGTAGAGGTATATATGGATGATTTTGCAATCTATGTTAACAAATTTCAAGAAGCTTTGGAAAATTTGGAAAAAATCCTTAAAAGATGTAAGGAAAAAAACCTTTCTCTAAGCCATGAAAAATGCTTTATGATGTTTACAAAAGGTATTGTTTTAGGACATCACATTTTAGGAGATGGGATTAAAGCAGACAAATCAAAAGTTGAAGTCATCTCTAAGTTACCCATTCCAAATTTCCAAAAAGATGTTAGAATGTTTCTAGGATTTACAAGATATTATAGAAGGTTTATAGAAAAATTTACCAAAGCAGCATCTCCACTCTTCAAATTGCTTACAAAAGATTGTGAATTCAAGTGGAATCCTGATTGCCAATTTGCATTTAAAACCTTGAAAACAAAAATATCTGAAGCACCTATCTTAAGAGGACCAAATTGGAAACTTCCTTTCCATATTTCTATAGATGCTTCAGATACATCTCTAGGAGCTATACTGGGACAAAAAGATTTGATTCCTTATGCCATTTACTATACAAGTAAAAATTTGACTCCCATTGAGTCGAATTATACTGTGACTAAAAAAAGTTGTTAGTTGTTGTTCATGCAATTAAGAAGTTTAGACACTATATAACAGGCTATGAAACTTTTGTTCATACAGGTCACTCTGCAATTAGATATTTGATGAATAAACCTATTACTAATGGTAGAGTTACAAGATGGCTTTTACTTTTCCAAGAATTCAACATTACTGTACTAGATAGACTTGGAAAACAAAACATAGTTGTTGATTTCTTATCCAGGATTTAGAATACCAAAGAAGGCTCTCCGGTTAAGGATAAGTTTCCTGATGAATATCTATTTGTAGTAACTACTCATACTCCTTGGTTTTCAGATGTCGCTAACTACTTGGTTATAGGGAAGTTACCTTCACATTTATTTCCTAGAGAGAAAAGAAAGATTATTCAAAATAGTGCAAGATATTCATGGATCACTAACGAATTGTATAAAATAGGCCAGATCTTATGATCAGAAGGTGTGTCAGGGAATATAAAATGCCTGATATTCTCAAAGCATGTTATGACGAGCCATGTGGTGGACACTTTGCTGACAAGAGGATAGCCTATAAAATCCTTTCTTTAGGATATTATTGGCCATCCATTTTGATAGATGCTAAAGAATATGTCAGAAGGTGCGACAACTACCAAAGGGTAGGGAAACCTGCTCCCTCAAATGAGATGTCATTACAACCTTAGGTACTTATCGAACCCTTTGAAAAATGGGATTTAGACTTTATTAGACCTATTAATCTTCCATCCAAATAGAAAAAGTATATATTGGTATGCACTGATTATTTCACCAAATGGGTAGAAGCCATAGCATTACTTTTTGCTAACGAAAAATTTGTAGTTACTTTTCTTTTTGAGGATATTTTTACTCGCTTTAGTGTTCCAATAGAAATTATGAAAGATCAGGGAGCTCAATTCACATCCAAAATGATGGAGAGGCATATGGAAGAGTACAAGATCAAGCATAGGAAATCCACTCCCTATCACCACAAGCAAATGGTCAAGTGGAGTCTACAAATAAAGTGATTGAAGGAATCCTCACCAAGTTTGTGCATCTACATAGAAGAGATTAAGCAGATAGGCTTCGTGAAGCCTTGTGGGCCTATAGAACTACATGGAGGAACACAACAGGACATTCACCTTATGAACTTGTTTATGGAAAGCAATTCCTGTTCCCCATAGAGTTCCAAGTTAAAACTTTCAAGATGGTAGTCAAGTTGGGGATGGATTTATCAGAAGCTCAAAAGCATAGACTGGAGCAGTTGAATGAACTTGATGAAATTAGACAAGAGGTTGTTCAAAGAACTGGTCTAGTTCAGAAACAAAAGGCTAAGTGGCATGACAAGTACATCAAGGACAAAAGGTTTCGAGAGGAAGGTTAGGAATTGTTATTTCATTCAAAGTTTAAGGATTTTCAAGGAAAGTTTCAAACTCATTAGCTTGGGCCATATGAGATTGAAAAGGTTTTCAGTAATGGAGCAGTAAGAATCAGAACAATAGATGAGAATCAAACTCCTCTCCTTGTGAATGGTCATAGGTTGAAAATTTATCAAAAACCAATCTCCAAGGAGGAGTTCATCAAGATCTTTCAAAATAATTCTGAAATAAAGTTGGTGAAGAAGAATCATTCTTATCCACCAACTTAGTCTTTTTTCTTTTCATCATATCTAAAAGAAAAGAAAATTTGTATAAGGTTGAAAACCAATCATTGATTGGCATGCTCATACAGAAAATACAGGGTGAAAATCATAAGATTTTGACACTCTATATTTTCCAAAAAAAATGTTGACTCATTGTGTATTCTGAAAATTCATTGTTTTACTTCATTTCATTCTATTTTACTTCTACAAGTTTCACTCCACTCCACCACCACATTCAACCAATAAATTTTTCTTCTTTAGCATTTCTTCCATATCCATTTCTCATTTTCATTCTATCATATTTTCATCCACACAGTCATCTCCATTTCATTCATTTATAAAGTCACATTGTATTCTTTGATTTACATTCTGTAGTTGTTCTTGTGTTTTGCAACTGTTCCAGTTCCACAGTTGTTCTAGTTCCACAGCTAATCTTGTTTTGCAGCCAATCTGACTCTACAGTAACAATTTGATCATTAGCTCAAAAAAATAAAAATGTCAGTTCATAATAAATTTCTTATGCATGTATTGGAGGAGGAGAAAACAACTTTTGAAGACACATCAACATTTAAGCACCTGAAAAAGCAAAAAAACAAAATGTTAGCAAGCGGAAAGGTAAGGTTCTAGAGGTAAGAATAAAACCTATTCCAAATAGCAATATAAAACATAAGTTGCATAATTTGTATAATCACACTACTCCTTGACTTGTCATCACGTGATTTGATTTCCATGATTATTCCACGATGCCTTCCGACTTTAATGCCTAACGGTCTCATGATTTGATCTTTGATTTTAACTCGTAATTCACTTTACTTCTCTGTTACACCTATTTAACGACTAATTACATGACTTAACCCAGTTGGATACATCTCTTCACAACCGTATTGTTCCTTTATTACACCAAGTTCCTCGCTTTTACTTCCGCAACCTTCTTATGTATAAAAGCACTCGGATATAGTGAGCTCACAATCATTTATTCTGTTTTCGATTCCCTTAGTATATAAGCAATACTCTGCTTTTCACACAGTCTACATGTGCAGGCACTCCATTCCATACATCTTCTGCACTATTTCATACATATTTCCTTGTTTCGTATACCCTATATGTTTCATCTCCACATCTATCATTTTCCTTCCACATACTATGTTATTTCATCCTCGTATCTATAATTGTTTTTGCTTCCATATACCACTACCATATACATAGTCTTCTACATGTAGAGAGCAAAGGAAATTTGAATAAAATCAATGAACAAGAGTGATGGGTCTCATTGTAAGAACAGAACCTATAGGAGTGAAATATATGGAAGGATATCCTTAGTTGAAAGGGATGTTGAAGAAATCTGGTTGGCTGAGCTTCATTGAAAAATTCGATGGACATCATAAAGAAATCACCAAGTCATTTGCTAGATTGTTTTATGGGATGGATGTGCAGATTGGTGACATAAAATTTACAGTGACCGAGTCTTTCATTGCAGCAGCAACTGAGTTACCAAAAGTTGGAGAGAGGTGGTTCAAGAATAAAGAATTCCATGATGAAACTTGGAAAGTCATTCTCAAAAACCTAGGTATGGACACTTCAACTTTTAAGAGAGGAATTCCCATCCCTCCACTTAAGGGTAAATGGAGTAGCATGCTATTGATTTTGCAAAGATTTATCACATGTGAGGGAAGATTTGGTTCCATGTATGTATATCGCATAAGATTGTTGATGAATTTTCTTAAGAACAGAACCATCAATCTCCCATTCTTTCTATTGAATATTCTAAGGAGAATGGCCACTACTGTTCAGAAGAAAATGGAAGACATAGAACCTCATCTTTATCACCATGGTCTCATAAAAATTCTAGTTTAATATCACTTAAAGAATGTAGGAGACTGTTATGAAACCATCTCAAGAAAAGATAGAAAAGATAGATCAACGCCTTATAATTCAGCCTCTTCGAGGGGGCAACCTCCTTTACATTACATAAATGAACAATTCTTCGATGATACAAAGAAAAATACCTCCTTTC
>APFE030404925.1:73111-90087 GCA_000404065.3 Pinus taeda
TCCAATCCTTTACAAGATATGGTCGGATTCATTTCTTGATGCTCGATGTGATCTTTCACTTCTTGAACATTTTTCTTCTTGATATGTCCTTCTATCTCGATAGTTTGAGGAGTGCTAATTCTGACCAATGAATTACAAGATATGGTTGGATTCATTTCTTCTTTCTCGATGTGATCTTTCACTTCTTGCACCATTTTCTTCTTGATATGTCCTTCTATCTTGAGAGTTTGAGGAGTGGTAATTCTTGCCAATGCTTTACAAGATATGGTATGATTCATTTCTTCTTTCTCTGGGGTGGAGTCCTGGTGTATATCCTCTTCTTTTGATGTTTCTTGATCCTTTTCTTCCTACTCTTCATATTCTATGTAAAATAATTTCTTCTCAGCACACTTATGACCTTTAGTGCATTTGCTATCACAATTGTAACAAAGCCCTTTTTCTCTTTTTTCTTCCAATTGCTGTGGTGTAACCCTTGTAGGTTGTGGAAGGCTAGGAGAAACAACACTTCCATCTTTATAGTTGTGAAGGGTATGCTTCATAATTTTGCTTTCCAATATGTCACAAAGCCCTTTTACTCTTTCCAATTGTTGTGGTGATGCTCTAAAGAAGGTGTTGCTCTTTGTATCCTCATAATGTGTTATCATTTCCTCTGTGAGAATTGACCACATAACAAGTCGTTTACGAGAGCAAAGCCCTTTATACCATAAAAATTGATCTGGTTCTAAATATGAATATGCAATACATACCTTTTGTAATGATGGTACACCATTTAGATCAAAATATTGCTCCATCTGACGTATCCAATTTACCGCATCCTTGCCATCAAACTTCCTCATCTTGCTTTATCTTGATTTTAGGAGCTCAATCTTGAAATGACTGTAACTATGTACTTTCAGATCTTTAAGCTCTGAAACCACGACCTGTAGTATTCCTCTGTGTCCTCTTTCCAATGCCACCAGTCTGACCCCAATTGGATTATCCAATGAAGAGTTATGCCAAATCTCCCACAGTGACCGGATTATAGACTAATTCAGTAGAGCGAACTTGTACGACGTGTCACGTGTCACTGTTTCAACCTTTGACTCTGAAAAATATATAAATGAAAACTACATTCCGTCCTCTTTCTGTACCTTCTTATGAAATTTCAATCCGATGCTCAGAAAGAAAGTTATGATGATTTTCCCCAGGTCACCTGTTTTGAGTGTAATTCAGGAGTCTGCAAAAAGGCAAACTTCCTCAGATCATATCTCTGAAAATATCTTGCGAAAAGCTCTGAAATTCAGATCCAAAGTTCAGCGCCAATTCTTCTGTAGCTAATTGGTTGTTCTGCAGCCATCTCCATGCTTTTGTAGGTTACAGGTGTCAAGAGAGGAAACGAACCACGTGGGTACCTTGGAAAATGTCAAAACATGGATGGTATCCTATCCATTTGGCCAAGATTGATGAGGAGGACCCTAGTCAAAGGGAAGTCAATCGAAGAAACATATGGCTAGTAGAACTCTGTTTTTGCATGATTCTCAGTGTTGGATCCGAGGCAGTCTCCTGAAGCCAAGGACCTCATCCGCCACCTGCATAAACAAAATCCAACAGCCACTCTTAGAAGATTTATGTTTCAAGTCAACCGAAGACAAGAATTCCAGATTCATTACATATCTACATGTTTTGTTGTAGATGACTTCTCTCTTCAAGCAGTTGTATATTTTTCCTATAAATACCAATGTTTAGAACACATGAGTTCAAGTTTTTGCTTATGTAATAGTGCATATTTCCACTTTGTAGTGTGAGAAACTCAATGCTCTGTTTTAATACAATAACTATGTTTTCAGTGGATACCTGAAGCATGTGAAGTGTTGATTCTGTCTTGATAATCCAAGACCTTGTAGAGGGTGCTTGCATGGTCAAGGGTACATTGTATTTCTGTACATTTTATTTATGTTTGTCTTTCTTAGTTTAATTGTACATTTACTGTGTTTTTCATCATATTCATAATCATTTTCGAACGCTATGTATATTGCAACTTGTGTCATTTATTTTCACTAACTCAGAGTAGTTGCATTCCAGTGTAGAATAGTCCTTTAGTTTTCATTGCTTTCTAGTCTCTTAACTATAGTTTTTAAATTGATGTCAGTAGCATAATTTAATTTATTTCATCTACTGTATTTTAGTTTCTATATTTTAAATTAAGTTGTTCAATGCCTTTTTCTTATTAATGTAGTCACTCATGATATAAATGAATGTTTCCAAAAGCCTTTCGTTGATGGTTAATCTTCAAACTAAATGGTGAAATGTTGTATTTATGGATGAGTCTTTCATTACAATTGTTGTTCATTAGTTTCTGAGTTCAGCTGTTCAATTTCTTATTAGTGTAGTCACTCATGATATAAATGAATGTTTCCAAAATCCTTTCTTTGATGGTTAATCCTCAAACCAAAAGGTGAAATGTTGTATTTATGGATGAGTCTTTCATTACAATTGTTGTTCATTAGTTTTTGAGTTAAGTAGTTCAATGCCATTTTCTTATCAATTTAGTAACTCACGATATAAATGGATATTCCAAGAACTCTTTCAGTTGAAGATTAATCCTAAAACTAAGTAGTGAAATGTTTTATTTATGAGTGAGACTTTCTTTGCATTTTCATGTTTACTTTTCTTAAAATGATGAAGAATGAAATCTCTCAAGATTGATATCATAAGGAGGTAGTTATCCCTAAGTTATGTAGCAGAGTGACAACAATACTTCATTTAGCCTTGCTTTAATAATAGAATAATTAAAATTTCATTTTTAGTTCTTCACTTAGTTTAGCTGCAGTTCCATCTTTAGTTGTTTATTAAGCTTTAATTCTACAAATAGATTAGATAGTAGAAGTAATCTTATTTCTAGTATTCCATTTTTGGTTTATCATAGATAGCTGCAATCTCATTTCATTTTTGATTTATCATAGATAGCTGTCATTTTATTTTCTCATTTAAAGATTTAGTTTTGTAGTTAAGCAGATAGTAGTTTTAAAGTCGTTTCAGTTCATGTTTTGGAAACAATTAAAATAACAAGAGAAGCTTTTTTTTTCACTTTCTTGTTTAAAAACTCTGCTTCCAAAATTGGTCTAAAAGCACTTTTAACTTTCATTTCATTTCTATAGGTTCTTAGCAGCAGTAGATTAAGATTTTGTTTACATTGCAGAACATTAGGAATCAAAAGAACAAAACCCCAAAAGAAACAAAAACTCAAAAATAGTGAGGTAAGAAAGGGTCATCTAGCACATATAGTGCACTACACTTCATCAGTTTATGATACCCAGATTGATAATTTATGTAAAATTTAGGACACTAAATTGACTGAACAACAATGTTGGAGGTCAAGAAGCCTACTCATTCACTAATGGATTCTCTGGGTACCATCAGATTAAGATTGTGATAGAAGACAGGAGAAAAACAACCTTTGTGACAGAATTGGGTTGTTTCTAGTATACGGTGACACCATTTGGACTCAAGAATCCACCGGAAATATTATCTTGCGTAATCATTACGGTGTTCAAGGAATTTATTCACAAGTTCTTGGAGGTGTATTTTGATGACTGGAGAGTGTTTGGGTTAGTAAAGAACCATGTAGCCAGTCTACACCTAATGTTGAATATGTGCCAAAGATCACAGATCGCGCGGAACCTGAAGAAGTGTTTGTTTTTTCTCCCTTTTGGAATCTTACTGGGCCATGTGGTATGCAAGCAAGGGTTGATGGTGGGCCCTACCAAGATCATGGTGATATTAAATTTGGAAGCCCCGAGGAGTGTTAAATAACTACATGCAACACTGGGCCATACTGGATATTATCAGAAGTTCATCAAGGCTTATGCTCAGATTACTATGCCTATGGAGAAGCTGTTGAAGAAGGACACTACATTCTATTGGGATGAAGAATGTCAGCACAATCTGGATGTATTGAAAGAAAATATGGTCATCATGTTGATCTTGGTCTTCTCGGATTGGAAGAAGGAATTCCATGTGCACATTGATGCCTTGTGTCTTGCATTGGGAGCAATGCAAATACAAGCTGGTGAAGGAGAGATGGATCAACCTATAGCCTTTGCAAGTAGGAAATTATCAAAGGAGGAGAATAATTACTTAATGACAGAGCGCGGAGGATTGGATATGGTGTACGTGCTTCAAAACTTCAAGCACTATCTGTTGGGTGGACATTTCAAGATGTACACATGCCATTTTGCCTTGAAGTACCTAGTCAATAAGCCTGTGTTGGGGTTAAGATATGCAGATGGTTGTTACTATTTAAAGAGTATGAATTTGAAGTAATTGTGAAGCCAAGGAGGTTGAATGTAGGACCCGACCATCTGTGGTGAATTGAAATAGAGGAGGAACCTACTAATTTAGAGGAAGGGTTGCCCAACACATAGCTCTTCACAGTGCGCATAGTAGATAATCATTTTGTGGATATTATCCAACACATAGCTCTTCATAGTGTGCATCGCGGATAATCATTTTGTGGATATTATACACTTTTTGACTACCGGAGCAACTCCAGAAGGATATACTAGTCAGGAAAAGAAGGAACTAGTGATGCGTGCAACAGATTTTTCGGTGATTGTCAGACATTTGTATAAGATGGGTGCTAATGGGATATTGTGAAGGTATGTGCCTAATTTTGAATGAAGTAGCATCTGAGCCAAAGCTCATGGTGGGGTTGTAGGAGGACATTATGCATGAAAGGAAAAAATGCATAAGATCTTGCATGTAGGTTTGTGGTGGCCTATGTTGCATAAGGATACTAAAGCATATTGTAAAGCATGTGATGCATGTCAGAGAACGAGTCAAGACTCAACAACCACAGAGGGATGAGTTAACCCTAAATCCTCAAGTATCATTGCATCCATTTGAAAACTGGTAAATTGACTTTATGGGGCCAATCCATCCTCCATGAAAGGAGACAAGTGCGGGCTATATCATCATCGCGATGGAGTATCTAAGCAGATGGGCAGAGGCATAGCCTGTGAAGGATTACACTGGAATCACAATAGCTAAATTCTTGTTTGAGTACAGGTTGACCAGGTTTGGCTCCCAAAAGTGTTGACGAGTGATCGAGGTACACACTTCCTCAATGAAACAATCAAGGAAAATTTTAAGGATGGAAAATTTTTTTGAAGTTTAAAAACATTGGCGAATCTCACTAATCTCTAATATGCAAAATATAAAATGTTTATTGATATATTTGTAAAATTATTCAAATTCATAATGATTTTATATATAGTCTCTATATAATGTTGGCAATTTTTAAGTTAAAATAATTTTATATTCTAAAATTTGGGTGAATCATCTTTTATAAAAATTGGAAATTGGTGAATATTTTTTGTGGAAAAATTAGGGAAAATTAGCCCACTCTGCGAATATTAGCCCCTAAAATTTTCCATGGAAACGATCAATGCATTGACTAAATAATTCTAGGTTTATCATTAGAAAAGCGCATTGTATCATCCTCAGGCTAATGGAACAGTTGAGGCCTTAACAAGATCCTGGAAAACGCGTTGACGAAGATTTGTAGCACGTAGTGAAATGACTGTGATGTGCATGTACCTGCAGTGTTATGGGCGTACAAGACTACTTGCAAGAAGCTAACAGGTCAGACACCTTTTCGACTAGTCTATGGCATAGAAGCTGTGATTCCTATGGAATATTTTGTGCCTACTCTATGCATAGCACCTTTCACAGGGATGGAAGACCGCAGAGCCTTGGAAGAATGACTCTCGTAACTAATGGAACTTGAAGAAGATGTATTCTTGGCTTGATTCCATCAACAAGCACAGAAAGAATGTGAAAAGGCTTGGCATGATCGAAACATCAAGATGCGCACGTTCAAGGTGAATGATTTGGTCTTATTATATGATAGTAAGTATGCTAAGTTTCTGAGAAAATTTTAGATGCACTAGCTGGGGCCATATGTCATCAAAGAGATCACAGATGGGGGTACAGTTCAACTCACAAAGCTGAACAGAGAACCTTCAAGGAAGGGTGAATGGAAGCCAATTAAATCCATATATAGAAGATCTAACCCAATGGAAATATGATAGCAAGACAGTGTTAATGCTCTAGGAAGTTGCAAGGAAGTGTGGGACTATAAACTACACTTCCCAGTTTGAGGAACTATGTGGCAGGGGGGCTATGCGCAAAAGGGTGACGTCACAACATTAGAAGATGTGTGAAGGGAGTTGCACTATGAAAAGAGATACCATGCAACATAGCCAAAAAGTGACATTTAGAGTCACTGTTCATGATTTGATAGCCAGGAGACAGTTAAGAGGTGTGGGCGGCCGACATTTAAGGCCAAAATCTTTAAAGACCTACCACCAAAGCAACATTAATGGATGAATTTTGGGGGGAATGGTTAGATTTGAATTCACAATTCCCTATAAATTTCACGTGTTGGTCTAGCAAAGAACACTTTGCACCCTTAGAGTTTCTACGTTATGTTATCTATCGATTATGAATCGTGTGTTCTTCGAGGATTTGGTTGCAAGCCCCACATTTGATAATTTACTAGAGTTAACCTGGAAATTCATCTGCGATACCATGTTAGAACCACGTCCAGTTGAGATTGCAAGAACTAGAGGAACTCTCACCTCCGAAGGGGCTGTTCTAGAGGTAGTGAGCATCGAAACTCCGGCTCCTATGCCTATGGCACTGAGGTCACCTAGGTAGAAGCCTACACCTATGTGAGAAACCTAGAAGATGAAGAAAGACAAGCAGAAGAGGTCGGTGCCTATGCGCGAGTCACTAAGGAAACATACTATTGCTTAGACATAAAAGAAGGATAAGCAACTCGAGAAGGTGGTGGATTTGGAAGCTAAATAGGGCACTAAGGATATAGATATTGAGGGAGCAGAGCCCCTCACCAAGTTTCCTAAGCATATCCCTCCACAAAGAGGAAAGGCGAAGGTCCCCAAGGAACCAGACTGGAATAAGTTCCGTATTCATACACCCCTATTGCTGGAGCAATAACTTTTGAAGTTTCACACCTTGCATGGGTTCTGCTGTTAAAAATGGAGGATTGGGACCTATCTCACCATGAGCGGCTCCCTAATCTCATGAAAAACAATTACATGAGGCAAGTGTACTACCCTGACTCAAGTGTCACTGAGTTGGAAATGGTTGGATGGATCTGCGAAGTGGAGAAATCAGGATTGTTGAACCTGTTCTGGGTGCCCCACTATCACCACACTAATAATATTAAAACCATTTGTCTGCGACAGTTACTTACTCTCATGTGCAATGGTTGCTTATGGCTTAGTGCGCCTATACCCATCACGAACATGCTCATCCACATGATCATGCACCTCTCGCATGATGGTTTGAATCCAGCCAAGGAATTTGGCAGAAAGGAAAAGGAAAGAGAGTTGGAGGAGAAGATGAAAAAGAAGTTTGAGCTTGTCAAGAAGCTACATGACTATTCCATCACATCCATCAACGATCCTATGGTGAAGATTGCTACTCAAATACTGGCTAGAAAGGTTATGAGGAAGTGTTGTGCAGATGAGGTCCCGAAATGTGTGATATTGTTAGCTACACAATGCACGGAGGATGTGAAATTTAACTGGTCGCAATATTTATGCAGTGAATTCCTTGTGAATTGTCGCAAGGTCCAAGATGAGAGCAAGCCCTTCCACTATGTGTGGTTTCTACTATCCATCGTATTGGTTTTTTGGGAGCTTCCGGAGGATAATCAATTTCCTCTATTGAAGGAAGGATTGCCGGAGGCCGTGTAGTTTGCCTCGCTCTGGGCCACGAAGGACCCGATGCAGATCATAGAAACAACAATTTTCTAGGTGTTGATGGAAGTGAACTTTCACATGGCCATCAAGCAGTGCCCATGGTTGTCCCCAACCTTGTATGAGTATTTATCCATGTATGATGTGTTTAAGGAAAATTTCCACTGCATCTACATTCAGGCGTGGAAGGGTCCCGCATCATAAGTGGTTCGATTTACCATATTTGGTCACCGATGATGCCATACAAGAAGTGATAAAGCGTTGACCAATAGATTGGAACACCCTATCCAGCTTGGATACAAGTACCAACAAAGGCTCGAGGAGTTTAGATAGGAAGAAATAGAAGGATACAGAAAAATAGGTGGCGCAAAAGTTGGTTGTGCAGCACAAGATGGAAGTCGACAAGAAGGCTCGCATGGGAAAGGAGTGTGCTACAAAGGAGCAGGTCAAGAAAGAACAATATACTCCGAGCATAGTGGAAAATATATATCAGCCAAAACTAAGGAGGAAGAGAAATATAAATAGAGTGGAGGCAGAGATGAGGCGCAAATCACCCCATTCCAGCTAAGGAAGCATAAAGAGCAGCATCAAGAGGGTTCCCACAAAAAGAAGAAATCAGCTAAAACATAGGTGGATCCCATCACCTTGATAAAGGGAAATCTTGATGAGATTGGTGACAAAGTGCGAGATGCTACATCTGAACTGTTGCAACAATTTGAGCAATAGTACATGTAGTCACTGGGAAATGTCCAGAAGGATCTACATGAACTAAAAATCCAAACTAGCAGGATATAGGTGGGCGCAAGTCAAGCGAGTGTCGCCCAAATTAGCCTAGCACTAGGGAAAAGTCAGGCTGCAAAACTGGTAAGGATAGTGGACCTTAGAATAGTTGTTTTACCAGAGGGGTCCTTGAGTACAAAATTTTTCAATGAAAATATCATCATAAGTACCCTCAAGAACATCGGCCTAAATATTGCAGTGCCCCGCAAAACATTTCTTCATGCATTACAAATAGGAGTGACAGTGGATTTGAGAGCTCAGGAGTAGTGCGCTCTCAATTTAATAAGAAAATACCAGGTGAACAATCAAAAAACATTCGCCAAAAAGACCCAAGCCCTGTGTTGGGAACGAGTTTCCCCAAGGATAGTTTTGGGGCTAAAAGCCCATGTTTTGGGTCAATTTTGTAATAAAGTTGTAAAGTATCCACATTTTGTGGTCATGGAGTGCGAAGGTGTCAAGAGTCATAAAGGGTTGTTCACCCTTATTTTGTGAAATGTAAAGTCAGCTATAAATATACACCCATGGTCTGCAGACCATGGGATTGTATAAAAAGGAGCTAAGTAAGTAAGCTCTAGGGTGTCTTAAGTTAAGAAGGGAGGAATGAAGTGAAGACTCGTGGTAGAGAAGTCTAAGTGTTTCAGGTCTTAGCATAGGTAGAGGCTCTACAGCTGAGTGTACAAAGGCCAAAGGTTGAAGTCCGCAGTTGAGTGCACATACCCCTATAGTTGTGTGCATAGGGCGGATAGAGTTTTTATTAAACTGAAGATATCAATAAAGAGAAGTATTCTACAAATTCCATGTATTTATTCCCTGTTAATGCATCTGGTTATATTGCACTTTGGGTTTAATTTACAATGATTATGTGATGCGTGAATATATGCGATTATATTGGTTAATTGAATGCACATAAGAATATCAGTTTACGCAACACTAAATGTGATTTTTTAGTAAGATAAGTAAAACACGTATGATAACTTGGGAACCTATGCAATACGATATCAAAGCAACGTGAAAAGGCATGGCATGATTGACACATTAAGCTATGCACCTTTATGGTAAATGATCTGGTTTTGTTATATGACAGTAAGTTTGATAAATTTTTAGGGAAGTTCAGAATGCACTGGTTAGGGCCCTATGTCGTTAAGGAAATTATCAATGAAGGATTAGTTTAGTTGGTTAAATTTAATCGAGATCCCTTCCTAGTAGAGGTGAATGGCATCTGATTAAATCCATACATCGGTGATATGACCAGGTGACTATATGAGAGTAACATAGTCTTAGCGCTCCAGGCAGCTGAAAGGAGGTGCGAAACTATAAACTGCACTACCCGGGTTGGGAAACTGCATGATTGGAGGATTGTGTGGAGTGAGGAAATGTCATAGGGTTCACAACAGCGTGAAGGGAGCTATGCTACCTCGGGAGAAATCGCACATGTCAACCAAAAAGTGATTGTTAAAGTCATTGTTCATGGTTTGACAGTAGAAATGTGGCCAAATGGAGCCAACGGTCGGCATTTAAGGAAGAATTTATGGGTAAGATACTTGGAAATCTACCACCAATACGACATTAATGAGCCGAATGTGGGGGGAATGACCGAATTTGAATTCAAAATTCCCTATAAACTACAGGTAGGTACCTAGCGAAAAACACTTGGCATTTTGATAATTGAGTTGTTGAGCTCTCACATACACATGAACTACATGTACTTCAAAGCTTTTCTAGCCAATTCATCATTTCAAACATTGCCAAAAGAGACATGAGAGTTGTTGAATAGCATCATGTCAACACCCACAGAAGCTATGGACACCGACACAGTGGCAGCCAAGGGGGCTTTTCCAAAGGTTGTTAGGGAGGCAGAGAGAGTTGCCTTAGAGGTTGCAGAAGTACTAGCTGAAGTTCTCAAATTACCACGGAGACCTAGACTGAAGTCGACCCCAACCAAGGACAGTGCGAAGGATAAAAAGGGCAAGCATGCCACAATATCGGTGCACGCATTTCTGAGAAGAAACCCACTGAAGGACAAGTCCACTGCACAGGAAAAGGGCAAAGCCATTAACTTGGAACAGAAGGAGGAATAAGTTGAGGACATCCAGATGGATGATGAGGACTTGGGGGTAGAAGTGGAGGAAGTTGAATTCCAAGGTGTTGACCCTATCACTAAGTTACTCGAGTATGCCCCTCTGTGCAAGGGCAAGACCAAGGTGCCAAAGGACACTAACGAGAGCAAGGTCCCCTTGTAAACCCCTCTACTTTTGGATAAGATTGTCTTTGAAGGACCATGCTTGGGGTAGGTTCCTCTGTTAAAACTAGAATATTGGGACTTACCTGACCATGAAAAGTTCTTGCACTTAGCGATAGAGCAGTTAATGTGCCACAGTATTGACACAACCACTAGGATGACTACATTGGAACCACACAAGTGGCTCAGGGGAGTAGACAATGAAGGTCTACTCAACCTACTATGGGTGCTACACTACAATCGTACCCCCATTACAATTGTGGTCATCAAGAAACTACTATGCTTGGTGCACGATGGTTGTCTGTGGCTGGAGGAGCCAATACCCATCACCGACAGATTGATCCATAGGATCACATGGCTACCCTACACAGGAGAAAATCTGACCATGGTGTTTGGTGGAAAAGGTGGCAAGTTGGACCTTGCAAAGGCCATGAAGGAGAAATTAAAGCTCGTGAAGAAGCCATGAGGCTATGCCATCTCAAGTATCAGTGACCCTATAGTTAAGGTGGCCACGCAAATTTTGGTAGGAAAGGTTATGAGGAAGTGTCACATAGATGAAGTGCTAGCACCAGTCATTGCTCTTGCAACCCAATGTGCCAAAGGAGTCTAGTTCAATTGGGCACACTATCTCTGTGGTGATTTCCTTGCAAGATTTCACAAGGCATAGGAGCTCATGAAGACTTTCCACTATGTGTGGCATTTTCTGTCTATTGTGCTAATAGCCTGGGAGCGGCCAGAAGACAGTGAATTCCCCTCGGTCATGCAAGACCTACCAGAAGTAGTGAATTACACTTCGCTATGGGTGACCAAGGATGCTCAATGAATCAAGGATAACAATATCTTCTAGAACTTGATGGAAATGAACATCCACATGGCTATCAATTGCAAACCATGGTTTTTTCCTACTATGTTTACCAACCTGCAAGGGTACGTGGAGTTCAAGGTAGAATTTCACCATGTGTCGATTAGGGCATGGAAGGACCTTTGCAAACATGGTATGACTTGCCTTACTTGGAAACGGATGACACAATTGATGTAGTACTTGATCGCTGGTCGACAGAGCGATGCACTACCTTAGACTTGGTGGTGGGGGTGAGAAAGTCCACCGTGCAGCGCAAAAAGGAGGCCTAGCTCAAGATTGTGTAGATGGATGAGAAGAGGAAGAAGGAGGCCACTGACAAGGCCTAGGTAGATCACGATGCCACCCAGTAGATGGAAAAACAGATAGGAGAGATAGAGCATGGCTTTGAAAAAGGTGCGAGGTCACCTTTGCTCAACACAGAGGAAGAAACAGACAAGCAAATAGAGAAGCATGGAACGGACCCATAGATGACGTCGCACTACATTAAGCATCCAAGGGAACAAGAGAAAGTGGGGTCGAGGAAGAAATCCAAGGCCACTAAGGCGTCGCTAGACCAAATCACCCTCATAGAGGGAGATTTGCATGACATTGGAGACATGGTGCAAGATGTCACCGCGGAGGCACTACAACAGTTCTAGTAGCAGTAGCAACTAGCATTGGGGCTCATCCAGACAAGTTTGTAAGAGTTTCAAGCCTGCGCATCATAGGATAGCATGGTGTCCACCAACCTCATTATTGAAACTTCAAAAGCTACCAAGATGTTGCGTGCGAAGGTCTCTAGTGCGATAGTGCTGCCAGATGGAGCACTAACCATGAAGAATGAAGCTGACAGGAACACTGTTAGTGCCCTGAAGGGAGTGGGGTTGAACTTTACAGTGCTCCATGGTGAGGTGATCCACTTATTACAGGATGGAGCAATTGCGGAGCTGAGGGCCCATGAACACCACACTTAACAGGTGATCAGTGAGCAAAGGATTAATAATGAACAAATGGCCCTATAGCGAGACTCTGCCATCACCGCCATGACCGAGGTAATAGACCAAAACAAGCATATAGTTCAAGTCATGGAGGAGGCATGTAGAATGGTATTAGAGTTATCCATTCCTGAGGAAGAACCGGTCAAGGTGCATGTTCGCAAGCTTGCTACAAGGGTGTGTGATGCTCACACAAAGTTGGCTAGGGTTAAGCTGGAGTTAAGCCTAAAGATTTTGGATTTGTAGTTGAAGGCCCAACCTTCAACTCTACCAGAAGTAAGGGAGTAGGGAGAAACTGCTGTCACAGAGGTGATAATGGCGGTAGACAGTGTAGTAGCATAGTGCACACAAATTTTTGAACAGTCGTTTGAGGTCCTAAAGAGCTTGTAGGAGGACCCTAATGTACAGTGGCTAGATACAAAAGCGCGATAACTCCAGCAGCGCTATGACGAAGTAAAAGGTACAACGTGAATCGTCACTCTCACGTAGAGATTGGAAAAGCTATAGGAGGCCAAACATGTTGAAAATGCAACAAGATGATAGAGCTTAGTGAAAAGAGGTTGCCTTCACTAAATGTGCCTGCAGGCTATTTTTGGCGCAAAGTCTATTTTTAGACATATGGATCATGGTCTATGAGTTGAAGGATGCTATTTGTGGATGATTGGTCATGTTGTAAAAATAGATGTATTTCTATTTTTAGACATATGGACGGAGTCTATTTTTAGACTTCCAGTCTAAATATAGAACAGTCGAATATTATTAGCTCGTAATAATATTTAGACTATAAACATTATCTTATCCTCTTGCAACACTTCAGTTTGAGCTACGGATGTGGCACATGCAAATTCCAGAAGGAAATACACTTTTCTTATGGGTTATTTGAGCTATTGCATGAAGGACTTTAGTTAGAACTCAAGTGATTGAGTTTGGTGGAGTTGAATGAGGAGTTGATGGAGTTGTGTTCAGTTTGACTTAGTTGAACTAGTTGTATCTAGTCTAACTGACAAATACACTAGTGATGAGTGGTGTGAATTAATTATTAATTAATTCACTAATTATTATCTCATAAATCAACTAAAGAATACATCAGTTAACTCAGTGCATGGAAAGTTCAGTGGAGACAAGTGTTAGAGGTGAGTGAAAGGGAAAGACAACTGTCAGTTGTGACTATAGTTGTGCATGAGATTTGCACAATCAGTGGATTGAGATTGCCAATGAGGATTGCGTAGTGCAACAAAAGGGAAATACGAGTTTGGATCAGCCATTCTCATCTATTCTCATGCAGGATTGCACAGTGGAGGCAGGCAAGCTGCAGAGGAGATTTGAACCTGTGATTGATTCAGATCTGAGCTAGTTTGTGTGTAGCAGGTGGAGATAGTACTGAGTACTTACGAGGAGTATTGTACTATGTATTGTTACATGTTCTCAATCAATATAATATACAGATAGTTGGGGGTTTTCAGCTGTATGCTTTCCCCATGATATACTATGTTGATATGTGTGATTGATGTTTCAATGTGCGCATGCGATTGTTTCTTAATTCTGCAAATTGATGATCAACGTAGATGAGGTTATGTATTATGCATGCATTCCACAAATAGTGTATGACTAGGATAATCTCTTTGAATAAGTGTCATATTATTCAAAATTTCTACATGGTATCAGAGCTCTCTGATTTGTAGAACAGGTTCTACATGATATTGGAGAGAAGTTGATCATCAGATCTATTATTCAGAAAGTGTTTACATTTTATTTCTTCAGGCAGAGTCTATAATCGGGCCAGGTAGCTTATGGATTCATCCTTCTTTTGGAAGGTGAGATATCCGGTGAATACCCATACAGTCGATATCTGTATGAGAAATACTTTGTTCTCACGAATTTTAGGTAAGAAGCGGATGAGTTTTGAGCTGGTGGAATTCGAATTTGCAGCAGTGTTTTCTAGGTGTCGAAGTTGAAATGTCTTTCAACGGATTGCGATTGGAGTATGCCCTTGAAGGTAGCTCGAATTATATTGCATGGAAAGACAGGATGGAGGCAGTGTTAGATGATAATGGGTGAAGGCATTCATTGATGCTGAAGTCCCAAAGCCTACTGATGCTGCTCAAGTTGAGGCTTGGCAAAAGAAGACAGTAAAGTGTCGAAGGATTCTATTGGAAGGCGTGAAGGATCACATTGTGTCCAGCATGCATGGAAAGGCTTCTCCATACTTGATGTGGAAAGCATTGACAGATCTATTCCAAAGCAAGAGTGATCAGAGGAAGTTGGCGCTCAAGGATAAACTCAGAAACATTAAATGTGAGAATGGAGATAGTATGCCTAAGTATCTCACAAAGTTCACCCAATGTCGGGATGAGTTGGGAAGTGTGGGGGTGATTGTCGATGATGAGGACTTGGTGAGATTGGCTCTCCTTGGTCTTCTGAAGAGTTGGCATTCCTATCAGGAATCTGTCAATGGTCGGGAGAAATTGCCAGGATGGGAGAGGCTTTGGTTAGAACTTGTGCAAGAGGAGATCAGGCGGAATACTAGGGACGGATCTTCATCAAAGGAATCTGATGAAGAAAATTGTGCTTTGAATGCCCAAGAAAAGAAGGAGAAGGTTTCTCTTTCTGAATCTAGTTCTTCCAATGATAAGAAGAAGGTTGAAAAATCTAAAGTACGATGATATGTTGTCATGAGGTGAGCCATTATGCCTAAAATTGTCCACGGATGAAATCCAAGGAGGGATCCGGGGAAGGATCTAAAGGTGAGACACTTGCTTCATAGTTTGAGATGGATTTCACACTCTTCACATGCATGGTTTCATCCATGGCGGGAAGTGGTTGGTTTCTTATAGTGGAGCTTCTTTCCACATGACTGGCGACAAGAGTTTGTTCAGTACTTTGGAAGAGAAAGATCTCCAGATACTCATAGTGATTGGTAATGATGAGAAGTATAGTGTCTCAGGTGTAGGCATGGTTATTTTTCATAGGGAGCATGGATCTCACTTTACCTTGACCAATGTCAAGTATGTACCAGGACTGAAGAGAAACTTGGTGTTGATCGTGATGCTGGAAGACAAAGGCTATGATGTAGTCTTCAGTAAGGGAAAGGTTTTCCTTAGACACATCATCACTATATAGGTGAAGAAGATTGGTTCATGGGTCAAGAACCTGTATGCTCTTGAGGTTCAAGATGCATGCAAAGCCTTGAGCAGCAAGGCAACTAATGGATACTTGGTGGATGAGAGGGAGGGTATATTACCTCTCAACATGCAAAGCCAGAAGAAGTCTCAGACAATGATGGAGGAGCCACGATTGGTGCAGCAGCTTCAGGAGGTTGTGGAGCAACCACAACTGGGGAAGCTGAGAGGAGATTGAGTAGAGACATATACTCATGCGGAGACCTCCAGTAGGGGAAAACCTCGAGCCAAGTGGGCAAAGGGATCACATGTAGCCATACCTCCAGGTAGGAGGTGGGGCAATATAGAGTGATCGTCCCAAGGAGGAGGGGCAGGATCCTTGAGGTACCCAACCTCTTGGATGAGATGTTGCTATAGGAGCCCCGATGCAGAGTAGCAGGAACTAACTGATTGGGTAGAGACAGATGCGGATGGAGTGGCAGGGAGAGAGATAGTGCAAGGAATCCCATGCCAACGTAAATCTAGCAGGCTGCAGCAATGCGAGAAGCACAAGCATTTTGCACAGTGCTAGGTGGCACAGAGAGGTGTGCAATAGTGTGAGATGCATGGAGATGTTGCAGTAGCGTAGATGTCAGAGAGGGAGCACTTTTCAGCAGCAGGTAGAGCTTCAGCATCAGAGTATGTTCCTAGCCCAACAGAGGGGTTAGTTGGGAGTGTTTTTGTTCGAAGTGTTGTTGGAGCAAGTGGACCGGGTAGATATGTTGCATGCAGAACATTCCACAGTTACAAGATAGGGGTTGCAGATAATCCATATCTTGTTGAGAGGGAGTGTTGAAAATGCAACAAGATGATGGAGCTTAGTGAAAAGAAGTCGCCTTCAGTAAGTGTGCCTGCAGGCTATTTTTGGCGCAAAGTCTATTTTTAGACTATGTCTATTTTTAGACATATGGATCATGGTCTATGAGTTGCACGATGCTATTTGTGGATGATTGTTCATGTTGGTAAAAATAGATGGACTTATATTTTTAGACATATGGGCAGAGTCTATTTTTAGACTGCCAATCTAAATATAGAATAGTCGAATATTATTAGCTCTTAATAATATTTAGAATATAAACATTATCTTATCCTCTTGCAACACCTCTGTTCAAGCTATGGATGTGGCACATGCAACTGCCAGAAGGAAATACACTTTTCTTATGGGTTAGTTGAGCTATTGCATGAAGGACTTCAGTT
>APFE030404925.1:101609-145955 GCA_000404065.3 Pinus taeda
ATGCTACTTCAGCAGAGGTAGTGGATGCCACTATTTATCGACAGTTGGTGGGGTCGCTTATGTATCTGGTCAATACACGACCCGATATATGTTATGTTGTTAACCAGCTTTCACAAGCCATGGTTAAGCCAACCAAGCTCTTTTGGAAGGCGGGCAAGAATGTATTGCGTTATCTCAGAGGCACACCGGGATATGGATTGTGGTACAGATAGGAGGATGAGGTGAAGCTATGTGGCTTCACGGATGCAGATTGGGCAGGGAGCCCAACAGACAGAAAGAGCACATTTGGAGGGATCTTCAGTATCAGATCGACAATAGTTTCTTGGTACAGCAGGAAGCAGAGATCTGTGGCACTCAGTTCCGCGGAGGCCGAGTATATGGCAGCAAGTTTGGCTGCAATGGATGAGGAAGATCCTGGTCAGGTTGTTCGGGTCTCATTTGGATCCTACTGTGATTTACTGTGATAACCAGAGTTGCATTAAACTCTCAGATAATCCTGTATTTCATGATAGATCCAAACACATCGACATTAGGTACCATCATATCAGAGATTGTGTGCAGCGGAGAATCATGTTACTTTCATATATTCCCACAGAGGATTAGGATGCTGATATCTTGACGAAGGTGCTCACCAGGAGCAAATTCCAATACCACAGAGGCAGGATAGGGGTTGCAGATAATCCATATCTTGTTGAGAGGGAGTGTTGAAAATACAACAAGATGATGGAGCTTAGTGAAAAAAAGTCGCCTTCACTAAGTGGGCTCGCAGGCTATTTTTGGCGCAAAGTCTATTTTTAGACATATCGATCATGGTCTATGAGTTGCAGGATGTTATTTATGGATGATTGGTCATGTTGGTAAAAATAGATGGACTTCTATTTTTAGACATATGGGCGGAGTCTATTTTCAGACCGCCAGTCTAAAAATAGAACAGTCGAATATTATTAGCTCTTAATAATATTTGGAATATAAACATTATCTTATCCTCTTACAGCGCTTCAGTGCGAGCTATGGATGTGGCACATGCAACTACCAGAAGGAAATGCGCTTTTCTTATGGGTTAGTTGAGCTATTGCATGAAAGACTTCAGTTAGAACTCAAGTGATTGAGTTTGGTGGAGTTGATTGAGGAGTTGATGGAGTTGTGTTCAGTTTGACTTAGTTGAACTAGTTGTATTTAGTCTAACTGCCAAATACACTTGTGATGAGTGATGTGAATTAATTATTAATTAATTCACTAATTATTAACTCATAAATCAACTAAAGAATACATCAGTTAACTCAGTGCATGGACAGTTCAATGGAGACAAGTGTTAGAGGTGGGTGAAAGAGCAAGACAGCTGTCAGTTGTGACTATAGTTGTGCATGAGATTTGCACAATCAGTGGATTGAGATTGCCAATGAGGATTGCGTAGTGCAACACAAGGGAAATACGAGTTTGGATCAGCCATTCTCATATATTCTCATGCAGGAATGCGCAGTGGAGGTAGGCAAGCAGCAGAGGATATTTGAACCTGTGATTGATTCAAATTTGAGCTAGTTTGTGTGTAGCAGGTGGAGATAGTACTGAGTACTTGCGTATTGTACTATGTATTGTTACATGTTCTCAATCAATATAATATATAGATAGTTGGGTGTTTTCAGCTGTATGCTTTCCCTGTGATATATTGTGTCGATATGTGTGATTAGTGTTTCAGTGTGTGCATGCGATTGTTTCTTAATTCCGCAAAATTGATGATCAGTGTAGAGGAGGTTATGCATTATGCATGCATTCCACAAATAGTGTATAATCAGGATAATATCTATGAATAAGTGTCATATTATTCAAAATTTCTACAAAAAAATTGAAAGAACAGGTAGATGTAGCGTAGCACAAGGAGGTAGTTTTAAAGGCGTGCTTGAAGTCGTGGTTGGATGAAGCTTATTCGGTCATGACCTCTATTGAAGGAAATCTTTTGAATTTACAAGAAACTCAAGAGAAGCTTCAGGCTAACAGCTTAGGACCAATGACAGAACAGTTGGTTGAAGAAGCAAAGCAAGCGGCTGCATAGTGCACTGTCGAGGTTGTCATCATACAAGTTGAGCTGGGAGGCCTTCACGCCAAGATCTCCATGCTTGTAGAGTGACTCGAGGGTGTGTCACCATCTATGTGTTGGGGGCCTGTTGGGAAGGGGTTCCCCCAAGGACATTTTTGGGGCTAAAAGCCCATGTTTTGGCTCAATTTTGTAATAAAGTTGTAAAGTCTCTGCATTTTGTGGTCGTGGAGCACGAAGGTGTCAAGAGTCATAAAGGGTTATCTACCCTTATTTTTTAAAATGTAAAGTCGACTGGAAAGATCCACCCATGGTCTGTGGACCATGGGATTGTATAAAAAAGAAATAAATAAGTAATCTCTAGGGAGCCTTAAGTTAAGAAGGGAGGAATGAAGTGAAGAGTCTTGGTAGAGAAGTCTAAGTGTTTTAGGTCTTAGCGTAGGTAAAGGCTTTGTAGTTGAGTGTGCAGAGGGCTAGGGTGGAAGTCTGTAGCTAAGTACGAAGACCCCTATAGCTATGTGCGTAGGGTAGATAGAGCCTGTATTAAACTGAATATATCAATAAAGAGTAGTATTCTGCAAATTCTATGTATTTATTTCCTCTTAATGCATCTGGTTATATTGCGTTTTGGGTTTAATTTACAATGATTATGTTATGTGTGAATATATGTGATTATATTGGTTAATTGAACACATGTAAGAATATCAGTTTACAAGATGCTACTTGTGATTGTTTAGCAAGATAAGTAAAACACTTAAGATAACTTGGGAACTTATGCAATACGATGTCATAGTAGTGTGAAAGTACCTGGATCGTGGGTTAAAGTTGCGCAAAGGTCAATTGTACACCTTTGAGGAGGTATTGAAGGCCAGAATAAAGGGGTATACTGTCAAAGCCCTAAAGCTTAGTGACTTGCATGAAAGTAGCAACAAAGGGTCTAAACTGACATCACGACCATTTGACGGTGCGGAAACTTGGTTCCAGCATCCCCCCATACTGCTTTTGGTGAGACTTTGGTCCGCACTCTATTGGCTATTGCCGAAAGGGCTAGCAGTGTTAGGGATTTGTTAGTGAACTAACATTGAACTTGGGTTAGGCCCCACAAAGGCAACACCCTGAAAGCAAGAGATAATATCTAGGCCCAGAGCTCCAAGCTTGTGGCCGCAGTTACAGAGGCATGCAAAACAGTGTTGAAGTTGCACATACCCGAGGACGTGCAACTAGAGTTCATGATCCAAAAATTAGTTGCACGAGTTTGCGAGGTAAATTCCAAAGTTGCAAGAGTTAAATTTGAACACAACATGAAGATCTCAGAGCTGTAGCTCAAATGACAGCCTTCAGCTCCACCTGAGTTTTGGGAACAATGCAGAGCCATGATCACAGCAGGAATGACCATGTTGGATGCCACAATCACACACTGCTCAGCCTTATTCGAGCAATCAATGGAATTGGTCATGAATATGCAGGAGGACCCAAACCTACAGATGCTCAATACAGAGGTTTGCAAGCTCAAATGATAGTATGATGAGGTCATTGAAACAACATGCTCAATTTCTCTAGTGCAGCGCCTCGCCAAGCTGCAGGAGGGGAAACAACTTCGCGCACAGGTTGAAGTAGCTCAGAGGAAGGAGGCCATGCTAAAGGCAAGGTTGGGACCTTTACTAGGTGAGGCTTACCAGGTTACCACCAATATTCATGAGAAGCTTATGGGCTTATCGACAACTTAGCAAACAATGAAGCTCACCACGAAAGGATCAAATACAAAGTAGCTCATTGGTCGCATTTGTGCAGGGATATTCGTAGCAAGATCACTGCGCCTACTGAGTGACTCAAGGGTGAGTCATGACCTTTGTGTTGGGGGGCTGTTGGGATGGGGTCCCTTGGGTCAGTTTTGGGGTTAAAAACCCAAGTTTTGTTGTAAATTTTGATGAAAATATATAAAGTCTCCACAAATTGTGTATGTGGAGCACGTAGGTAGCTAGAAGTCAAAAAGGGTTTGTACCATCGTTTATGTAAATTTGAGTTGGTTTTGAGATGCGCCCATGGTCCATATACCATGGGATTGTATGTAAAAGGGTATAAATAGGTGTTTCTTAGAGATCTATATCAATTAATGAGCACCAGTATTGCAGCAAGAATGCTGCAACACCTAGGGCTACCAACTCTACTTTATCACCCTGGGGTTCGTACAAAATTGGAGGTGACAGTGTTGTATACACAAGTAGATGAGATGGGTCCACTCTTTGTCACTATTGAGCTGGCGATATACCAATATGGTTTCTCAAATCAACCTTCTATTGATTCAAAAGAAGCTTGATTACCAATGAGGAAAGGGGAATTTGCACCAGCTAAAAGCTTGTATACTGTAGTAAGGAAAGACTGAAATCAAATGCTTAAACACACCATTCATCTAACTAACTGCTAAGATGCTTTTCTTTAAAATAATGTAGAATTAACATGTGTGTAATCCTACTTTCCTGGGCATGCAATCTGAAATAACCAAACACTCTACTGTTGTGCATGTAAATGAACATAATAACTCTTTCTTCCTTTTTGTCTTTTTTGTAAGAAAATGTGAATGCTAAATCCTCTTGGTGATGTGTAAGGTGGGTTAGAGATGGTGGTGGAAAGTCATATGGCTTACGAGGCAATTAGGGGTCTTCTCCTATCTTCCTAAATGATTTTTGCACAATTTGGCCTCAAACCAAGGCACTATAGGTCATTCTACTGGATGTCCTAATGCTTCCTACAGGATGTCCTAATGCTTCTACAGGATCCCCTGTATTCCTATAAGATCCATCCGAGAGAAATAAGAGTGATTTGGAAGGTAGTGTAGGCCTAGGAAGGGTGAATGGTGGGAGAAATAAGGAAATAGAGTGGCTAGGACTCCTTTAGAGCTCAAAATAGAATCTGTAAGATGGCTGGATTTGCTCACCAACCCTGGAAAGTTGTTCTTGTGGAATGATGAATTGGGTGAGGGACTTAGTGGATTTTTATGATCATGGATGGATGAGGTTAGGTTGGGGTTGTTGGTCATGAGATCTCCCTACACTGTAGAAACTCTTGCACTACATCAACCATTGGCATTTATCCATAAATCATGTCAAGCAAGAAATATTTTCAACCAAATAAGAAAACAAAATTCCATTATCTAGTTGCCTATTTCATGCATGGAAAAACTTGCATAATATTGTGAAACACTATAAGATATAATGCAAGGCTGAAAATATCAGAAATGATATTTTAATCCTATTCTTGAAAACTGAAAAGATGCTGGCCTAAGTAGCAAAAAACCTTAAGTTCCATAAGAAATCATAATTTTGTCTTTTTGGGGCTGCATAGGAGTTCTTTCCTCAAACCATGCTCCCAGAAAGAAGGAGTGAGTCCAAACATACCTACTATTACATTTTTGGTATTCCTTTATCTTTCTAAGCTACTTCTAATGCAATGCACAATTGGAAGCAAACTAATCAAATCCACAACTACTTGCAATTAAATAGAGCTAAAACCAATTCAACTATTAATCTATGAAATCAACTAAGAATACAAGTACAAGAAGAGGAGCCTTTGGTGCTAGGTTTGGGAGCTAACACAAGAGCTTCAGAACTCTGAGTCAACTCATTGTTGGATCAAGTAAATGCTCATTCTCATTATCATATCAGAAAAATTACATAACAATGTCTTCCACAAGTCTTGAACTCAAAAATTCCTAATGCTTTTACATAAAAAAAAAATCTAAATCCTAATGAAGCTCTAGGCCTCCCTATTTATAAAAATGAAGTCTCCAACGAATTCCTTAAATTTAGGGAGGCTTAGCTCCCAAATGCAAGATGAATTGGCTCTTTAACTATCACTAGCTCGACTGCCTTTTGATCTTCATGACTAAGTTGCTTGCAACTCCAAGCTAGTGTGATTTGATGGAGGAATATTCGAATGAGTAAGGATTAAATGAGGAGGATATATCTCCTACAATCTCTCCTCCTTGTCTCACTTGAATTTTTTCCCTTAATTAGCCAAAATTGCCATGATTTTCTCTCAAAAACCTGGAATCAATGCACATTAGTCCACTACACATAATATCTTACTTTTAATCATCTCATTAAATAAAATATAATCAAAATATGTAAGGAATTATGAGAAGTGTTTATTTAAATAATCTTGGAGGTGTATTTAAGGTTACCCAATTATGAGGCTCATCATCATCCCCTACTGAAAGTGTTGCTCACCCTCCAAGAAAATCAATTTATATCCATGTCCTTCATTGCTCTAGTGGCATCCCTGACATCCCATGCTTTTGTTGTAGTTTCCTCTTCCTATGAATAAAATCATTCCTTCCTATCTATCTCTTCCCACTGCTTTCTTTCTTGCTCTTCCTTCCTTCGTTCCAACATTCCTAAGATCTGTGGTGGGCTAAGCCTTAAGCCAATCCAATTGACTTTAAGTCTTTATAGATCTTGCTTGTACATGAATGTTTGGTTTAGTGCCTCTCTCATTCTATGAGGAGAATGGTATTCTCTGATTTTCAGGCTGTAGGGTAAGGTGTTCCATCTCCTTTGGCAAGATTGCATGCTACCATCTCCTAACAACCTGAACATGTCTTTGAAGTGTGTGACTACTTGCTCTTGGATAGCAAGCTACCTAGGTGCAAGCTTAGGATCATTTGCAATCAAGTTGTGGGTGTTGATGATAGCCATTGGGTTAGATTTCTCAACTCTTATCATGAGGGATTTTGTCTCTTCTCTTGCCATTACCTTCTTCGTCTTTGCAGCCCTTGCCTCCTCATGATTCATCCATGATGATAAGGTCATCAATTGCAAGTCCCCAGCTTTTGAATTTGCGTCCCACACATTCAAATATGTAAGGGCCAAGTTGTGTAGGTAAAACTCAGACATTTTAGCTCTATCCTCCAAGGTTATTTGATCACAGAGATCAATGAATTATCTATAGTCTTGGAAGGGCATAGTGCTTGTCATTTCTAAAGTCCTAGTTTTGAACTATAGCCACAACTCCTTAAGATACAAGATATAAGACTTTGCTGGCATCCCACACTAGATTTCCTCTAAGGATAAAATGGCCATAGTCGCCAACTGGCTTTCCCTTTCTTGTAACAATCTCATTAGCCATGCATTCCCTTCTTCCAACTGATCTTTCATCATTGTCTCTCTACCCCTTATGCTACTCAGTTCTCTACCCATCTCCTTTACTTTCTCTTCCATGTGGCCCACATCCTCCACTCCTTGGACTTGGCAATTTGCATCCACCTGTGTGTTCTTGACCTTTCTTTCTCAAGCTCAAAGAATAATGGGATGGAACATTTATGTGGAATGACCCTACCCCCTTCAATGAACCTGTAGTAAGAGTTGAGGTTGGGTTGAGGTCTAGGTTCTCTTAGTTTTGGGTCTTCCTTCTTTGTTTCCTACTGAGTGATACCTTCTTGGTCGATTTTATGAGTTTCCTGTAGGTTTAACAAAGTTTCCTATAGGATGGCCTTTGCTTCCTGTAGGTCCTTCTATGTCTCCTATAAGAGACCTTTTCCCTTTGATGAGGCAGACTTGGTGACATGCCTCCTAACATAAGTGATGGGAGATTTGGGAGAGGCTTGTCCTGATGATCCTTGTCCCCAAATTTTCTCAAGAGGAGCTATCTTTTCTTGCTTCTTTGGTGAGTCTTCAATGAAAATAGGAATTTTGGTGTGTTTTTGAGGTCTTCCTTGCCTGATTATTGTGCTTTTTAATTTCCTAAAGTACAATGGGGTTTGTCTCTACCTCTTACCTTTTTGCTTGATAGATGAACTTAGAGAAGTAAGAGAAGATGTTGCCTCTTTCTCAGTAGGTTGTGGAGATACCCTTGGTAATTCTTCTCCTTCTTTGACTTGAATTGTAGACCTTTGTTCTTCTTTATATTTTGTCTCCTCCTTTCTAGTCTCCTCCTCATCCTTCTCTTTCACTTCCTCTTCTTCCTCTAGTTCCTCACTCTATTCATCTGTTTCTTATTTTGCTACTTCTTCTGTATCTTCTTCATTTTACTCCTCCTTTTCTTCCTCATTTTCCTCCTCTGTTTCTTCTTCATCCCTCTCACTAGCAGTGGGGCTTTTGTCATATTCAAGAGCTTTTATTTCTCCCTCTGCTTGCATGTCTCTAAAAGTTGTCCATGTAATAGGGAATCTTATGTTTTGGAGATAATCTTCTAGGATAAGTGTGATTAACCCATGATGGGCTAGTTGTTGATGTTTCCCTTCCTACACTTTGATGCTCATATCTATTGCTGATTGAAGAAGAAAATAGGGTATATTTAGTCTATTTTGAGGAGGTGTGTCTACTCCAAATCTCAGTTCTTGGAGAAGCCTAAAATAGTATCCATACACCACACTGTATCTCCCTTCAAATGATATATATTTAATGAGGTGGTAGCTAATTTCATTCCAAGGGTATGGAAGGCTTTCTCTTCTTACCCCATTGTTTTCCTCCACTGCCTCTGCCCCTTCCAAAAAGAATTTTTTTTTGCAAGGGTGTTGTTACCCTTATCTTCCTTTCTCCAAGGTAACCCTAAAGGAAGTGTGGTGATTCTGCCTATGACTTCAGGGGTGATTTCTACTGAGAGGCCTTTCACCACAGTAGTGGCATGGGTCCTAGTTAGTGGTATAAGTGAGAGAGCAAAGTATATTGCCACCTCATCATCGCATCCCCTCATTTTTTCAATGAAAACCATCCAATTGTGCCTTTTGCAGATTTCTACTATAGGAGGATGCTGATGAATTCTCACTGTGTTTGTGGGTTCCCTCTTATTAAATCCCCCTGTCATTTTACCTTTGGTCATTGTGGAGGCTTGTATGGGTATAATTCCAAATTATAGTGGATGAGAGATTTTAAATGACAACCCTGTAATATAATTCCCCTAAACTACAAATTCCTTAACCAAATGGAGGGTTTCTCTATATTTTTTTAACCAAAAAATGTGGGAATGTGTAGCTCCTACCTCCTACTTATTGTCTCATGAAGCCAACCTTTGATCCTTCCTCTCTAAATTCCCATTGACAATCTTGTAGATGGTTTCTCTATGTCCTATAGGGTCTCTTATAGGATCCTGTAGGTTTTCCTGTAGGATCCTATAGGTGCTCCTGCACTGAAAAATGCTCATTGTCTTTCCTATAGACACTGCTTCAAGAGCTGAGGGCAACCTTGATTTGATGAATCCTCGAGATTTTGAATGCCACCTTTGCATGGAAATCAGTGTTTTATTTCCTCATATGGGTGATTGTGTGGGATGGTGTGTTGGCTACTTAAGTACGAGCACCCACTTTTGGACCGTTGGTCCCACTACCACTCCATCATTCCTCTTTACCCCATAATTATCTCCCACTTTGATCATCCGTAACTTAACCATTTTTACCTCATATCCTTTTTCTTCTTATTTGACTGCTACCATGTGTGGAGTGATCTAACTGTTTTCTCCTCATTTACTGGCTGAAGGTGGCCAACTTAACTGGCCTCCTTTTCTTATAAAACCAAGGCTTACATAATCCTACATTTTTTATCATATTATGCTAACGAGAAATCTTAAGCAAGATGACATACCTGTGGATAAGATGCGTTAATGATGCTCCTTGTTGGAGAATGATGTCCCTATTGTTGGTGAAATTATATGTGTTATAGTTTCCAACATTAAATTATCAATCCGGGGCTCGTAAGCTTCGAGGCACAAGTGCAGCTAATGTAGGATCAGAGCATCTAACCCAAATTAATATCAAACTCTTATTTCTTAATTAAGTACACAATTCAAATAAACAATTTTAATCTCAATCTAAATCAATCAAACTTAATTTCAATGCAAGTAAAATTTAACTACAATGAAACCACATTGATGCATTAACTACAAAATACTCATAAGCTATCTACTGAATTCAACCTATGTTCAATGAAAGCATTCAATCAATCACTCTAAAGCTAATCAAAATAGAGCATTCTATTCAGAGAACATGAACACTAAATCTAAGCTAAGTTCACGTATATGAAATCTAATTTAAACTAATGAATATGAAATCTAAACTAAGCTCTGAAGTTTCTAATTCAATCCAACCAGAGAAAGGCATTCAATCAAATTACTTAAACATATAAATTTCTAAAAATAATTCTTAAACAATCTATTCAAAGAATCTGAGATCTATTGTTAAATTAACCATCCTATTCAACACTGGAAATAATATTGAATGATGATTTAAATGAATGTAAAGCTCTATTACATAAACCTAAACTACTTATTCAAAAAGGGAAATTGAATTCCTATCTATGAGAATATTCTACAAAAAATCTAATTAAAATAGAATAAAGTCAAGCACACGCACTCTTAGATTATATTATAACTCCTATGAGATTTTGCAACATTTTATAAGTTCTGTACTTAACAATGAGGTTCAAAATAACCAAGAAGTTATCCACACAAATCTCATCAAATTAAATCCACGATACAAGACTTAAGAAATTAAACATGACTCTCATCGAAGTTAAGAAATATCACAATCATGTGCATGACTCTAATTCAAAAAACTTGGAATTCATTAACCAATCGAAACTCATACTACTATATCATCCCTGTGCACTGTCAGTTAAAACCTAGACTACTCCTAATTGAAATTGAATGTTGTAACTACCAATTCAAACTGTATCTAATAGAAAATGAAACTATTCTAATCAAAATCAAAATTCCTTACTACAAAACTCAGTTATGAAACCACAGGGTCAATTCCCGAAAGCTCTTGGGGTCAGGTCAGTAAATAGGCCGAGGGGTGTGATCCCTTTCGGGGTCAATCTACCCTAGTGTTGTACTGTGGACGTAGCAACGACCCAGTGACCATGGGTATCCGTGAACCACGCGTGAAGAAAAACTTAGTTATGAAACAATTGCTCAAGCTTCAAATATGCATGACAAACACTCCACTCAGAGGTTAATCTATAGGACACAACAAATGCATATTCATAAATCATTTTAAATTTAAATCCATTCCATAACAGTTACACTCTTAACTACGCAATATCGATGCATTCATGCCTATTTGTCCATGAAAAAAGCTGAGTATGGTTTTTAAATGATTATGCAGGAGAAGGTTTGAATAATAATGATTTATAATACCATGGAGCAATCAATTACCGATACAAGAAATTACTAAATGTCTATGAATCAATCCAAGGCTTAGTTGCAAGATCAAATGACAAATATTTAGGCACTGCAAAATTCAAATTAATGGAAACTAACTCTGTAAAATCACACAATTTCCTAATCTATACTAGCTATTGGGATCGGTTCCATTTGTGGTGGGCCCTCCCACAACTGGAACAAGCTAATCTATTGCATTAAAATGGATAACAAAACATAAATACTATGACTCGCAGTAAGATATGTTGAAATCCATTTGATTTAGAGCTTAAGAATAGTCATAGATCATCTTAAATCCTTCGAAATAGAGTCTATAACATTAATAACAAAATATTATTACATCCTTCCTAAGCTCTGATATATATACAAAAGCCATTTAAACTGAATCCCAAATGAATTTGCAATTTTGGAAGAGATATAAAAAATATGTTTGTTGTGATTTTACACAAATTAGTGATGAAGAGCTGGCTTGATCTCCTCAACCACTATGTATTTTGGTAAAATATTCATATAGAACCTACTTGGCCATCTTGTTGACAAATATCATGTCTTTAAATCTTTTGATTCAACTCAATCTCCTCATAAAGCATGCCCAAATTTGGTTGTTTGGATATTTTACAAATCTTAGTTTTACCTGATTTTTATACAAATCAACCTCAATGACCTCTTTGTATCTCCCAAACCGTGATGAATTTTAGAAAAAAGCTGTAGGTTTAGTTAGTATTCTACACTGGGACCAAAACCCATGTGCCATATTTTCTTCTTTCACCTTCACTTACATGGAAATTGAGGTGGAAGTTCGTTGTTTGAAACTTATTGTAGATTTGGGAAAATTTGTGAATTTCCTTCTAGAGACCCACATGAGTGACTTAGGTGCAATACAGGTTATGGAAAGGTATTAAAACATTATTTTTGATAATAACCTCTCTTGGTTTGTCCGGATGCATGCCAAAAGTGTCAAAGCCCCAAATTGGCCATTTTTGTACTCTATTGGCTTGTAAAGAAACTCAGAGATGGAACTCTGTGAAAGGATGAGCTTAGTGAAACCTTCATTAGTAAATCATGACTAAATCATCTCCAATCATTGAAAATCTAATAAAACTAATGATAATCAACTACGAGGCATAGGATGTGATTTGGCGATGAATGATGGAATTATGAGCTGAAATGAGTATACTAGTGTCAGAATTTAGGTTATAAATGGAAGTTTTGTATGCTTGAAAAATGGACATATTTGAGACCCAACATCCGCCCATGCCTAAGGGTTTTCATTTCCTCATGCAAAAAAATCTCTTGCTCTTTGATAGGTTCTTGTGGGACAACATTACTTGGATATGTGAAGGCGCTGGTTCTTGCGGAGCAACACTTACTTGAATGTTTGGAGGTGTTGGTTTTTTGGTGCAACACTCTTCATACTTAATAGGTCACACTAATTTACTGAGCAATACAAATTTAGGACAAGAAAGGGACAAGTGAAGGAGAGATGAGTGATGGAGATGGTGAATGGCAATTAATACTCTGTCTTCATAAGACCAATGTCTATAGGCGGTTTCCTTTATCATTCGATGGCATTAATGACTTCATCCTAATTTTTTCATCATGGAAGGAGAAGGCATCATAGAGGCTGCTTTATCAATGCACCATAAGGTTTTTTCTTTTAACATGGTCTTTAATCAGAGTATATGTGGAGTGAATGGAAGGATAATAAAATGATGATGGTTTATGAAAGATGAAATGAATGGAATGAGAAGTGGTGAATCATTAAGTTTCTTTAACTTTCTAATGAATTAGAGAATCATAAGCCAAATTTACCTCAAGTTTTACCTTTATCATTAATGTGCCTAGTACTGCAAGATGAAGTGGAGGATGGAATAGTTGGAGCTGATGTGACCATTGATCTGATCTACTAAAGAAGAGTTAGAGCTGCAATTGAGGCTGATTTGGATCTACTAAAGGAAGCTAAAGACTTGCAGGATGAACTAAAAATATGAAGGATGAATTGAAGGTCCCCTTCTCCCCCATGCCTGAAGAGTTGTATGTCCCCAAATAATTTAGGAAAGGTGACTGCTGCTGCAAATGATAATGGAAATGCTGATACAAAAATCCAAACTGTTGCAAATCTATGTCGTGATCTCAAAACCATATAGTCTTCAACCACTACATGCCCATGTGCAATCTTGCATATGTGAATAAATGGTGTCTATGTCGAACATAAGCAAGAATCATTGGATTATTGACCATTGAGGAGATTGTTAACCAATGCGAGATATCCCACCTTTGATTTCAATGGGAATCAAGGCACTAGGTACATTCTACTAACCATGGATAGATTTGTTGAATTCAAATGGTCTGTATAATTCATCCACCAAGAAACATTGATGTATTTCCTTAGTATATTGCAAGTATACCTTCCATTAAGGCATGCAGGCTCCTAGGTACCTTATCTAACCCTAACCCTAATCCTAGATAATGTGTTGATGTCGATGGGATAGTGCTTGTTGGTATGTGGGCCTTAAGGAATTCCACATCAACCAACATGAGTGCAAGACATAATGAAATACATGATTTGAAGAACTCATACAAATTTACAAAATTTATTGGGAACCTTTCCTGCCAGTTACCTGATTTTCAAGCAAAGTCCCTTCCCAGATGTGCTACACAAGCTGGTTTTCACAAAAAGACTTATTTTTCTCTTTACTAATTTCATTTATTTATTTACAATACTAACTTTCCTACTATACTATAGAAATGGTGTCTTACTTCAAGTGAAAGAGGACTTCTAGTGAAGCCATGTGCAGATCAGGTACAAGGATATATTCATGCTTAAATTTATCATATAAACTTTACAGTGTACATGAGCATGTAAAAATAGTAGCTGCAAATTATATGATGCTAAGAAAGTGTGAAGAAAGAATGATTCCTTGCTGAAGTACTGCTATGGAACCAATGCTGGATGTAATCATAGTGGTGTTGGTTCATTTCTTCATTTGGACAATATTGCATGTCCTTTTCTTTGGCCTCCTCAATCTCTGGTTTTAGGGGCGCCTCTCCAATATATGTTGTCCATAAGTCCTCGGTTTCCTCTAAATATTGGAAAACATGATTACTGGAGGATTCTATCTCTTCATGTGGTTGTGTCTCATGGAAATGAGGTTCTTCGATCACTTCTGGAGAGATAGAAAGGTTCTTGACTACTGTCAAGATCTGCTCTTCCTGAGAGGCAGAGACCCCAGCTTCTCCTAAGATTTGAGATGACTCCTTCAAATTCTTAATCATCCTTGAATCATGATTTCTAGTTTAGAAATCCTTGTCTCCACACATGGATTAGTACCTACGGGTTCTTACAACACCCCAAAAACGTTTTGTCATTTAAGAGCTTGAAATTTTTAATGACTAAAAACTGATTGCAATAAAACACACCAAACTTGAACTCCTCACTTACTTGGACAACCAGACTTTGGAGTGACCGAAAAAAAAGTGGATGCATGGCTCTTCACTCACGTCTTATCCTCATCTTTTCCCTCTGATTTCCCTGTAGCTAAGTTCACACAAAAACTTGTGAAAGAAACTATGCTCTGATCCCTTTAGCACCTCCCCGACAACGATGCCAAAAATGCTGGTGAAATCTGGGGCTCATAAGCTTCAAGGCACAAGTGCGGGTAATGGAGGATCGGAGCATCTAAACTCAATTAATATCAAATTCCTCTTTCTAAAGTAAATACAGAATGCAGATAAAAAATTTCAATCTCAATCTAAATCAATCAAACTTAATTTCAATGCAAGTAAAATTTAACTACAATGAAACCACATTGATCCATTAACTACAAAATGCTCTTAAGCTATCTACTGAATTCAACCTATGTTCAATGAAAGAATTCATTCAATCACTCTAAAGCTAATCAAAACAGAGCATTTTATTCAAAGAACATGAACACTAAATCTAAGCTAAGTTCACGTATATGAAATCTAATTTAAACTAATGCATACAAAATCTAAAATAAGCTCTGAAGTTTCTAAATCAATCCAACCAGAGAAAGACATTCAATCAAATTACTTAAACATATAAACTTATAAAAGTAATTCTTAAACAATTTATTCAAAGAATATGAGATCTATTGTTAAATTAACAATCCTATTCAACACTAGAAAGAATCTTGAATGCTGATTTAAATGAATCAAAATCTCTATTACAGAAACCTAAACTATTTATTCAAAAAGGGAAATTGAATTCCTATCTATGAGAACATTCTACAAAAAATCTAATTAAATAGAATAAATGCAATCATGCACACTCTTAGATGATAACTATAACTCCTATGAGTTCATGGACACTAGCAACTCTGCAACGGATAACAATTTTTTAATATCACTTGGTGCCGGAGAGAGCTGCGCGTCGTTGCTAGGGGGGACCGCCGTTGGAGCCAACCAGGTGAGTTTTCAACCCATTGCCTCCAATCACGGGCTGCCATGGCTCCACTGAAGGCCCCGCTTTTCTCAGGAAAGCATCTCTTGTCCTCTTTCGGATGAACATCCACGTACTTACTAGCCAGCTCCATGCTATGCATGTCTATCCATCCCCGACACGTTCATCCTTTATCGTCTTACTCATCTCATCTATAAGTTCGGAGCTCCTCTGAAGTTTACAGTTTCTGCTCCTCTATGCCTACCTGGGCGCAGGGATCCTCCATGCACTATTTCTCCTTATCCCATTCCGTTATCTCCCATTCCTTGCCCTGCTCTGCTTTCTGCTAATGGTTGGTTCTCCGGCAATCGGCGGGTTCTTCTCTGGTTCAGGTGCGTGCACTTTTTCCCCCTTTTTCGTTCGTTTTTATCACATCTCTCTCTTCAGTTTTTTTTCGTTCGTTCTTATCACAGCTCTCTCTTCAGTTCATTTAGTCAGGCATACAAATCAGGATTTTTAATCTTAGTACTCTTCTACTGGTTTTATGGTTTTCTTTGTGCACTCAGGATGACTGCAAGCCTTTCCTGGAAACATGTGTCTCCCTCTATTCAGGTTTTTTAAGTCCAGATGCTTCATATACATCCCTTGTTCGGACTTACGATTATAGGGAAGCTCATAGGATGAATACGTCAGCTTGATCATCAAAGTTTATTTGCCGGTGGCCTCTATTTATGTATCTGACCTTTCGGGCTCCCCCTCCTGTACTTGGGCATCCTTTTTTCTATAAATTATTGCTGGTTCCTCCTGAACCTTCTCTGACCGAATCCTTGTCTTCATAGATATATCTTTTTTAGCAGCTTTCTTAGTACCCGCCCCCTCTCTTCTGTCAGATTGACCTTCTTTCCAGGCATTATGTGATACTATCTTTTCAGTTTCAGGATCTGCTCCTTCTTATCTTCAGTGCTAGGGCTGCCTGGGACCTCGTGCTGCTTTTCCATGTCGGAAGGTAACGTCTCTTCAGACACCCTGACTCTAATTAATGCCACCATCGAGGCCGAATGGGCCCATAATTCCTCTCTGAGCTGGCATGCCACCGTGGATGAAATGGTCATCCCAGAAATCGCCACTATGTCCCCTCATCCTGAAGGGGGCTGCCATCCCTCTGGTGGTCCTGTTGACACCTTGGAAAGTTTATCGGGCCCATTCAAGCCTTTCAACCCCCGTTTTCGCCCAATCAAATCTGGTCCTCCCCCAAAGGCTATATCGGTGAACAGTGCAATCCTCACTGAAGCGTATAGACAGTTTACAAAAATTTGCACTAGTCGGGAAATGGCATTTCCCTCTAATGAAGGATCTAGAATCGAGGCAATGGTTATCCGAAAAATGGTCTCCCATTCTGGGTTACACGCCCATAATTTCTCTTCTGATGAAGGACTGGTATTCCTTCCGCTTCCTAAAAGAAAAGGATCTGGAGCTCATTCTCAGCAAACCCTGGGTTAATGGCTGGATTTTTCTATTTCTATCTAGGTGGTACATGGGTTTTGACCCATTGAAGAACACTCCCGCAAACTCTCTGATCTGGGCCAAACTGCCGAATCTTCCTCTAGAACTCTGGTCTTCTGAAACTCTGTCCAAGATAGGGAACTCAGTTGGTAAGTTTATTTATGTTGACCCATGGTGCAGGGGGGAACGAGATAAACAGATCGCTTGGATTCTCATCGAGAAGCCATTCAAAGGCACTTATCCAGAATTCATTGACATTCATTGGGACGGGATGCACATCAGACATATGATCGATTTCTGGGGCATCCCTTTCCGTTGTTCTCGTTGCCATCGAACCGGCCACCTCATAAAGGACTGTAAGCTCCGCCCTCGCAGAAGGCACCCCCTATCCCCGTCTTTTAAGAAAAATCCTCTGGGATCAGCATCTTTTTTCATGGAGAAAGTCATTCAGGGTGGAACCCCAGACGTTCAAGTCATGGATGGGTCAAAGGCCGACGCTCCACATGTCCCCTCCCCATCAGCGGTGATCATATCATCTCCCATCCCTGTACCTACAGAGGGTAACCCTGTTCCCTCCCCTCTAGTTATGTTTCAAAGGGACTTTAAGGTGGGCTCTCACAACATTTCACTCTCATCCTCTCCTTCATCCCCATTATGTCCTCGCTCTCCTCCTCCGTATGTTTCCTCCAAAGGTAAAGAACCCGCTATCGTCCCCTCCCCAGGCAACTCTCCTTCCAGCTCGCCACTAAACGCCCTCAACAACGATGTTGACCTCTTCATTCAAAGGAATCCCCTTGCTTTTGAACCCCTCACCATCCACAAGCCCCCTGGGCCTCGCCTCCTATCCATCAGCCCGAACTCCACCAATAACATTACAGTTAGGAGAAAAAAAAAAGGGAGACAGTCGGCATTTCAAAGGCAGAACTATTGCATCTGAATTGGGTATAACTAATCTCTCTCTGGTGGAAGTGCCTATTTCATAATCTGCTGTCCCTCAGCCTCTTAGAGCAAGTATGGCTGGACAACCTCCCCGATGACCTTTCTCATCTCGATGAACATCCGGGGGCTGGGCGTGTCCCAAAAATACCTGGCGCTCAATTTTTTTTTTTATCAGGCACGTCCAAAAGTTATCTTTATACAAGAAACCATGCATCCATGCCTCACGACCATTGCATTTTTCAGGAAAATGATCCCGTCTTGGTTAATGGCGGCTACAGGTGCCAACGGTTTATCGGGAGGTCTTGCTGCCCTTTGGGATCCTGACTGGATAGACGCTAAGGCCTACAAGTGCTGTGCAGGTATCATGCTCTTGGTGTCCGTAAGGGGTCACGCACAGTGTTTGAATCTCCTAAACGTCTATGCTTCATACAAGAACAGAACTCCTTTCTGGGACAGTTTTTTTGCCTCGGGTATTCTAGAGATGGATTCTCTGTTGATTGCCGGGGACTTGAATGTCACTCTCAGTCCTAACGAATGTTGGGGTAATGGTAGGGACCGTGACCCACTATCCAAAAAGATCAGGTTGGGGCTCCTCAGCAGGGATCTGGTTGATGTCATGCCGGATCAACTAAAGCCCACCTGGGACAATGGCAGATTGGGGCTAGCTTTTATAGCAAAGAGGATTGACCGCTTCCTCATTAAGGTGTTCGTGATCGAGAAATGGGGTATGCCATACTCCTCTATAGAAAATGAATTTTCATCTGATCACAAGCCCATAATCCTTGGCTGGGAGGCTTTCAATATCAGAAAGGAATATTACTTTAAATTCAGTAGGATATTCCTGGAGGACGTATCCTTTAATGATATCATTACCAAAGAATGGCAGGGGATGAAGGGTTCTGCATCGGCTCCTTCTTTAACTTTCCGAGAGAAAATTCAGTGCCTCAAATCTGTCGCCAAAACATGGCAAGCACAAAGAATCAAACCGGATAAGGAAGAAATGAATCTTATTCGTATGGAGCTGAACAAAATACTATCAGCCTCCCTCAATGATATGTCGATGGAGAAAAAGAACATCATCAGATCTTTAGAAAAAAAAGAAACACTCCCTCCTCCACAAAGAAGAAGAACAATGGCACCTCAAAAGTCGAGCACTGTGGCTCAAGGTAGGGGACCGTAATACTAAATAATTTCATAATTATGCTAATGCCAGGAGGATAAGGAATTCGATCTGGAAGATTGAGGATGGGAATGGAGGCTATATTTTTTCACAGGAGGACATTTCCAATTAGGCGGCTCGGTTTTTCTAGGCACAGTACAAAAGAAAGGCATGCAATGCCGCGGATATGTTTTGGGCTACTGAACATATGCCGGAAATGTTCGACGAACCTGCCTATGAAAAGTTTATCAGTCCAGTCACCGAGGACAAGCTCCTCGCTGCCATGAAAACATCCAAAAAGGACAGGAGCTTGGGCCCCGACGGATGGCCCATTGAATTCTTCCTCCATTTTTTCGACTTGTTCAAGGCGGACCTGCTATGCATGGTGGAAGCCTCTCGCATGTCGGGGAACATTCACTCAGCTCTGTCATCCACCCTCATAGCTTTAATTCCTAAAAAGGGAGACTCTGCATCCTTTCACAATTACAGGCTGATTACCCTTTGCAATTCTTTATTCAAAATTATATCTAAAATTATTGTTGAACGGCTTAAGCTGGTTCTAAATTGTTTCATCACCAGAGAACAGCACGCCTTTCTGAAAGAACGAAATATCTGGGATGCGGTGGCTCTATCCCAAGAATGTCTTTTCAATATCTGGACTAAAAAGACCAAGGCAACTATCTTAAAGATCGATTTGAAAAAGGCTTATGATTGTGTGGATTGGGGTTTGCTTAGGATTTTATTGGCGAAGATAGGATTACGGTCTAAGGGCTTGGAATGGATCATGGCATGCATCAAAAATATAAATCTTTCAGTCATCATAAATGGCACACCGTCATCTTTCTTCAAGGCCGAACGGGGTCTCCGTCAGGGATGCCCCCTCTCTCCGCTGTTGTTCATTCTGGTCATGAATTCCTTAAGCATTCACCTAAACAGGGCAGCTACAGGCTCATGTTTCCAACCAATCAAGATGTGTAAGGAATTTTTTTTATCCCACAACCTCTTTGTGGACGACATTCTAGTTTTTGCTATGCTACACAAGGCCTCCTGGCAGTGTCTTTTTGATATAGTCTCCAGGTTCCAATCAGCTACAGGTATCTGTATCAACAAGGAAAAATCGAAACTATACCACAATGAACCCGATCTAGTTCTGGTATCTTGGATTGCCGCGCTATTTGGTATAGATGCTGTGCTCATCGAAAAAGGTCTCAAATATCTCGGTTTTTCCCTCAATCCAACTGGGAACAAACAGGGGGATTGGTCATGGCTGTTGGACCGTTTTTACTCCAAAATTTCAGGATGGGAAGCAAGGTTCCTCTCGTTGGCTGGCCGCTATGTTCTCGTACAAGCTGTTCTTTCCCAATTGGCCATATACTGGGCGCATCTTTTTTTTATTCCAACCCCCATTATCAACAAAATGAAATCTTACTCTGCAAACTTCCTGTGTGGAGGAAAAACTGGTCAAACCAAAATTCACTTGGTAAAGATGAATTCATTAACGATTCCAAAAAAGCTGGGAGGCTGGGGTTTATTAGATATGAGAACTATGGGGAACGCACTCTTGTGCAAAACTCTCCTCCGCGCCTTATTCAAAAATGGTCCCTGGAGCACTTTCATCAAAAATAAATACTTGAAAGGAAGAAATATAGCTTTCTGGTACAGAAGGAATCAGCTTGGGACCAAGAAAGGATCTGCCATTTGGCAAAGCCTTCAAAAGAATTTGCCATTCATCATGAGAAATTTTTGGTGGTCTATCTGCACAGGCTCGAATATATTTATTGGCATAGATCTTCTTCATAACGGGATATCCTCTCCTCTACCACCGCCATTGGTTTCCTATTTCCACTGCAGGGGTATTTTCACATGGGACCGTCTCATCAAATCATGGTCATCCTCTTCTCCCATCTGGATGGACGCTGAGGATCTCTCTATGCCGCCATATCTCTGTTCTGTATGGAATTCATTGCGCCTCATCCTACAGGGGTTAACCATTAAAAGAGCAGGGGTTATGGATGTCTTGGTATAGAGCTTGCCCCACACTCCATCTCCCATTCGAGTAAAAGACATATACGCAGCTCTATCTCTAATGGAGGCTCAACCTATTCAGCTGATTTTCCCTTTCCTTTTTTGGAAAGCCTCATGCCCTCTCAAGATGGTAATTTTCTCCTGGCTCCTCTTTCAGAACAGAAATCTATCCTGGGACAATCTTCAGAAGCGTGGATGGACTGGGCCGAGCCGCTGCGCCTTATGTTTTTCTGTTGGGGAAACAAACTTCCACTTGTTCTTCCAATGTCAAGAATCTCTACAAGTCTGGTATGATCTTTCCTTAACACTGGATTTTCCTCACCATTGTTTCTCCTCTGTACAGGAAGGATTTCTCTGGTGGAGCTTACAATCGGAATCTTGGCGCTCTATTTTTATTTCTGTCTGCTGGTCGATCTAGTTATGGCGAAATGAATCTATCTTCAAAAGTTTCCGGAGACCCATTTCTTCCACTCTGCTGCGCATAAAGGCACTCCTAGAATTTCTGGGCATTTAGGCCTCCCCTTTTGGTTTCTTCTCCGGGATATACTTTTGTCATGTTTCATATATTTTCTGTCTAAGATCTTCTTTGCCTTTCAGGCACAACATCTGCTCTTATTCAAATATCTAAACTATCTGAACTCTTCAAGCTCTCACAGTTTCGGTGCCTTTTTGTCATCTATGCAGCATATATCAGTCCCCCACGATCTGGGCTTTTACCTGATAGATATGGGTTAATCCTTCATTACTCCTATATATGTAATTGATCATCTTTTTATCAATACAATATGATTTTTCTTGTGAAAAAAAAACTATAACTCCTATGAGATTTTGCAACATTTTATAAGTCCCGTACTTAACAATGAGTTTTGAAAGAATTAAGAAGTTATCCACGCAGATCTCATCAAACTAAATCAAGACTTAAGAAATTAAACACGACTCTCACTAAAGTTAAGAAATATCACAATCCTATGCATGACTCTAATTCAAACAACTTGGAATTCATTAACCAATCGAAACTTATACTACTATATCATTCCTGTGCATTTTTAGTTAAAACCTCTACTCCTAATTGAAGTCAAATGTTGTAACTACTAATTCAAACTGTACCTAATGGAAACTCAAACTATTCTAATCAAAATCAAAATTCATTACTACAAAACTCAAGTATGAAACAATTTCTCAGGCTTCAAATCTGCATGAGAAACACTCCACTCAGAGGTTGATCTATAGGACACAACACATGCATATTTAGAAATCATTTTAACTTTAAATCCATTCCATAAAAGTGACACTCTTAGCTACGTAATATCGATGCATTCATACCCATTTGTCCATGAAAAAAATGGAGTATGGTTTTTAAATGATTATGTAGGAGAAGGTTTGAATAATAACGATTTATAATGCAATGGAGAAATCAATTACTGATACAAGAAATTACTAAATATCTATGAATCAATCGAAGGCTTAGTTACAAGAGCAAACAATAAATATTTAGACACTGCGAAATTCAAATCAATGGAAACTAGCTCTACAAAATCACACAATTTCCTAATTTCCTAATCTATACTAGCTATTGGGATCGGTTCTAGATGTCGTGGACCCTCCCACAACTGGAACAAGATAATACAATGCAGTAAAATGGAGATCAAAACATAAATATTATGACTCACAGTAAGATATAATGAAATCAATTTGATTTAGAGATTAAGAACAGTTATACATCATCTTAAATCCTTTGAAAAATACTCTGTAACATTAATAACAACATATCATTACATCTTTCCTGAGCTCTGATATATATACAAAAACAATTTAAACTGAATTCCCAACGAATTTGAAATTTTGTAAGAGATCTCAAAAATCTGGGTTTGATGTGATTTTACACAAATTAGTGATGAAGAGTTGGCTTGATCTCCTCAACCATAATGTATTTTGGTAAAAAGTTCAAATGGAACCTAATTGGACATATTGTTGACAAATAGCATGTCTTGAAATCTTATTATTCAACTCCATCTCCTCAGAAAGCGTGCCCAAAGTTGGTTGTTTGGATATTTTACAAATCTGAGTTTTACCTGGTTTTTATACAAATCAGCCTCAAAGACCTCTTTTTTTCTCCAAAACCGTGATGCTTGTTAAAAAATTGTTGTAGGCTTCGTAAATTTTCTATACGGGAACCACAACCCATGTGCCAGATTTTCTTCTTTCACTTTCATCTGCACAGAAATTAAGGCGGAAGTTGGCAGTTTGAAACTTATTACAAATTTGGGCAAGTTTGTGAATTTCCTTCTAGAGACCCACATGAGTGACTTGGGTGCAATCCAGGTTATGGAAAGGTATTAAAACATTATTTTTGATGATAATCTCTCTCGATTTCTCTGGAAGCATGCTAAAAGTGTCAAAGCCCAAAATTGGTCATTTTCGTACTCTACTGGCTTGTAAAGAAACTCATCGATGGGACCGTGTGAAAATATGAGCTTAGCGAAACTGTCATTAGTAAATCATGAATAAATCATCTCTGATCATCGAAAAGCTAATAAAACTAATGATAATCAACCACGAGGCTTAGGACGTGATTTGGCGATAAATGAGGGAATTATGACCTGAAATGAGTATACTGGTGTCAGAATTTGGGTTTTAAATGGTGGTTTTGTATGATGGAAAATTGGGCATATTTGAGGCCCAACACCTGTGTTGTGTATTTTCTACATATTTTTTTATTATTGGCCTCCTTTGATGCTTGTTTCCTTTGATGTGTAGGTATTGGAGAGTGATGTTGATGATCTTGTTGTTGCTGCTAAGCTCTGGAGGAGATTCCTTAATATTCGGATCTCTATGCTAAAGATGACTACAACCTGTGAAATTTAGTTTTTTGGAATAGACTGATACAGGATTTCCTACAAGAAACCTATAGGATGTCCTGTAGCTACCTCTCCCCTAAACTTTTCATTCTTTTTTCACCTTTGGAGCATGATGATTGTTGTCATGGGCAGAGAAGGGGTCTAGTGATTGGTAGGTGAGAGGTATAGACATCAGGTATTGTCCCCTTGTCCTTCGTTCTCACCATTTTTGTTTTTTTTTTTTTTATTTTTTTTTTCAGAAAACTGTAATCTTTTTGGATTTGACTTATTGGATGAACGCAGTGGTAATCATGATGGTGAGAGGCATGGTGGTGAAGTGGTGGAGTAACATTTTATTTTTTGACATAGGTTGGTCATCTCCTTGCTCTAGGGTAAATTTTCTTGGGATTCCCATGCCATTGTAATTCCTACAGGATCCTCCTGTAGGTTTTCAGGGAATCCTGTAGAAAACAAAGGGCTTGTGTAACTGAGTTGGAGGAGTTCATAAATGGAAGGATTGATGGAATAATGAATAATATGGGATGGAGGAATGAAAATATGGAGTTTATAGGTCTTTCTTCTCTTCTCTTATCACTCTAATGCTCCTCCTTCTAACCTGCAAACAACATTTTCAAAGTTTTCTTTTCTCACTTTTTTATATATCCTTTTTTTTTTTGAAAAACAACTAGTCTTCCTACAAGAAATTTTCATTCTAGCTGCTTGCTCTGGGTGCCTCCAAAGAGGTTTTCACCCAAAGATCCTTTTACTTTTTCCTTCCTTTTTTTCGACAACATTGGGCTGCCTCAAGAGGTTTTCAACTCAATAGTGGGACTCACGTGCCTCATGGAGGTTTTCACCTAAGTCTCTTTATTTATTTTTATTTTTTTTAATTTTTTAATTTTTAATTTTTTTTTATGAACTTGATGGGGTAGAAGCTGAGACTTGCTCCACCACCATCTCTATTTTTTTTATTCCACTGATGAATTCTTCCTTTGGCTAGGGCTTCTTGTATACCTTCAATCTGTACCCATTGAGAAGAAAAGGAATAGCCTCTACATCAATGGTTCTTATCTATATTGAACCATTATCATGACATTTTTCTATGACATAAGGCCATAACCATCTAGTCCTTAGCTTTCCTTTAAAATCCTTGTATCTAGAATCATACAAAACATCCCAATTACCTTCTTGAAACCGTTTTTCCTTTATGTTCTTGTCATGCCATATCTTCCTTTGAAATTGAGTCACCTCTGTGTGTAGGAGGACTGACATTCTAAACTCATCTAACCCGTTCAACTGGAGCAATCTCTCTTGTTGTGCCCTGGTGAGATCTAGATCTAGTTGTGTTGCCATTCTTAAGGTGTTATATTAAAATTCAAAGGACAACAGGGCCTTCTTCCCATAGAATAGCTCATAAGGAGTGAATCTAGTGGTGGTCTTCCTGGTGGTATTGTAGGCCCAACCGACCTCAACTAACCTATTTGCCTAGTCCTTTCTGTTGCTGCTAATCACATTGGTTAGAATGCCTTCTAGCGCTCTCTTGGTTACCTCCACTTGACCATTAGCTTGTGGGTGGTAAGGAGTGGATGTTCTATGCTTGATCTTGTGCTTGCTTAACACATTTTCAATCATGTGAGATGTAAATTAGCTACCTTGATGAGTGACCAGTTCTCTAGGGTACCCAAACTTATCAAATACATTTTACCTTAAGAACTCAACCACCTTCTTTTCTATTGTTGCTTTGATGGCCTTGGCTTCAACCCACTTGGTTAAATAGTTAGTGCACATTGTGATGTACTTCTTTTGCCTAGATGGAGGGTCAATGGGTCCAATGAAATCCATGGCCCACTTTTGAAATGGCCCGAAAGTCACTTGAGATTGTAGAGGCATTTCATCCCTTGGGGTAGGTTTCCCCATCCTTTGCAATCTATCACACTGACTAGTATACCTCCTCACATCCTGGTGGAGAGTGGGCTAGTAGTAAATAGTTTGTAGCACCTTGAATGTTTTCCTTTTGGCTGCAAAGTGACCTCCACAAGGCCCATCATGACAACTCAGAAGGATGTAAAAGACTTCCTCCTCCCTGACACATCTTCTCATAATTTGATCTGGGCCTAGTTTGAAAAGGTTTCCCCCAATCCAAGCGAATGGGGCACTCTTCCTCACAATCTTTCTTTTTTCTTTGGAGGATAAATTTGGTGGAAACTTTGCAGACACCAAGTAATTTTCTATGTCAGAAAACCATGGAGAGAGAACTAAAATGGTGAATAAGTGTTCATTTGGTAACTGATCATCAACCAATCCTTCCTCCCCTGTAGTAAAAGTCAATGTGGATAAAAAATATGTGAAAACATTCTCCTTGCCAGGCTTATCAATGATAGTTAGATCAAACTGTTGTAATAAAAGTAATCATATAAGAATTTGGGCATTTACATCAGGTTATTCATAAAGTATTTAATTACAGCATGGTCAGTGTGCACAAATGTTTGGTAACCTGTACTGTAATGCCTAAATTTTTCCAATGAAAGCACAATAGCTAGGAGCTTCTTTTCAGTCACTATGTAGTTTAGTTTGGCTTTTGGCAGATTCTTATTGATGAAGTAAAAGGCATAAGGTAACTTGTCATCTATCTGGCCTAGAGCTTCTCCTGTGGATTTGTGAGAGGCATCGACATGTATATGGAAAGGAAGCACTCAATTTGGGCCTTAGAGAATAGGTGCAGTGGTGAACTTGTCCTTTAGGGTGTCCAAAGCCTCTTCAAAGCTTTCTGACCATACAAACTCAGAGTCTTTGGCCAATAACCCAAACAAAGGAGATGCTAATTTGCTGAAGTCTTTTATAAATCTCCTATAGTATCCATCTAACCATAAAAAACTTCTGACATCCCTCTGTTTTTGCAAAGGAGGGATCATTTGGATGATGGCTATCTTATTTGGGTCGACCTGCAATCCTTTCCGGGATATCGAATGACCTAGAACAGTTCTTGTAGTCATCAAGAACTCACATTTTTCGAGACTAAGGGACATGTTCATTTCAATGCATTTGTTCAGTTCCACCTTACCCAAGTTGGACAAAGCCTCCTGGAAATCACACCCATAAGGGGTAAAATCATCCATATAAATTCTACTATATCATGGACTAGCTTAGCAAAGATACTCAGGACTGCTCTTAGGAAAGTGGCAGGGGCATTACATAGGCCAAAAGGAAGGACCCTATAAGCGAAAGTACCCCAAGGATAGGTGAAGGTGGTTTTATCCTAGTCTTTTGGGCTAAGCTGGATTTGATTTTACCCACTGAACCCATCTAGGAAAGAGAAAAACTTTTTCCCTGCCAGGCCATCCAGCACTTAGTCAATGAAAGGTAGAGGGAAATGGTCCTTCTTCATTACTCTATTTAACTCTCTGTAATCAACACAAATCTTCCACTTCCCATTTTTCTTTGGAACCAACACCAAAGGAGAAACCCACTCACTGTCCAAGATGGGGTAAATGAATCTTGCATCCAACAAATTTTATAGTTCTTCTTTGACTATATCCTTGAGAGCTAGATTCATTGTCCTTTGGGGTTGTTGGATTGGTTTGCAACCTTATTTGGTATAAATTTGGTGAGTACATACCGAGGGGTGCACTCCCTTCATTTCCTTGTAACTCCAAGAAAAGACATCGAGATGTTACCTTAGCGTGTTACAAAAATTTTCTTCTTGGTATATAGAAAGAGGGGTTGATTTCCAAAGTTCTTTCAGGGTCAAATTATATTGTTTTGACATGGGAAGGGTTTGAATCAGCGAAGCATAGATCAATCTGATAGTTTCACTTGTTTTCCTTTACTACTTCCTCCAAGGATAAGGTCCTGGGAGTTGGAAATTCGAGTCAGTGTTCAATCATGTCATCTTCATCCAGTTTTCCTCCTCCCATAGCAATTTGTAGGGTATAGAGTTGGGTTGAGTAGATTTCATCTTCTTCCTCCTCTTCTAGCCATAAAGGTAGGTCATGTTCTAGGGATGGATGAGCAGGAGGTACAAGGAAAAATACATGGACATATGCCCATTTTTTATAGTCATATTTCCAGCCCTGTAGCTAATGTAGGCATCAACAGTGGCTAACCAAGGTCTCCCAAGTATGAGAGGTTAACCAGTAAGCTTGGGCTGAGGTTTGAGAACTAGGAAGTCTATAGGTACTCCTAAGATTCAACAGAGACCATCACATCCTCAACAATCCCCTCAGGGGTTACTCTGGAACGATATGCAAGTTGAAAGATTGTTGTAGTCTTTCTTAATGAGCACTGGAGATTGAGTTTGAGCATGGTGTCCTTAGTCATTACATTAATGGTAGCCCCAAGCTCAATCAAATTGTGTGGGACAATGGTGCCATTAATTTTCACATCTACTATAGGGTTTCTAGGGTCCAAATACTTTGGGAAAATTACTTGCCCTAACATTAATTACGATAGCTATCCAATGCCATTAATTATAAGGGTGTCTCTTTTTCACTTCCCTAGATGCTTGAAACACTTCTCCTTAATCAATTTGTTGTAAATAGGTACATCCTTGATGACTTGGAGAAGTGGAATTTTGACACATAGATTTTTCAATTCACCCAGAAGTTCATTCTCTTCCGTGGAAGGGTGGACTAGATGAGTTAATCTCTCAGGAAAGGGTGGTGGAATTACTCAACGCATTCTTTACTCTCTTTCCTCCTCACTCTCCCTAGGTGGAGGTGGAGGTTGGTTGTCTGGGAGTACTCTCCCAGATCTTAGGTTGATTTTCTAAATCCCCCCAACATAAGTAGGATATGATGTCTCTCCGCTCTACACTTGTTGTGCCTGTCTATTGTTCAGGTTCGGATTTGGCTAGGCAGGCATATGAGGTTGTTTAGGTGGAGCAGGGTGAAAAGGTTGTGGTTGAGTAATGGGTGAAGGAAATAAAGTTGGAGCATAGTTGTATGGGGGCCTCCACCCCTGGGGTGGTGCATTCCACTAAGGTTGTGGCAGAGTATATCACTGAAATGATTGGTCGATTAGCTGTGAATGGTATTGAGGTGCAAAAGACCAAGGAGGCAGTGTAGACCGGGAGGGATGAGTAGGGGGCCCCCAAGAGGGAATGGATGTGTTCTAGTTAGGGTTGTAATATGCATGGGATTACCCTTGCATTCCCTACTATTATGGCCGAGGCCCATGGGTCTTCTTTGATCTATTTAGTAGAGTTGTTCAGTCACCCCTTCAGTTCCCTAATTACAACTTTTAGTCCAGGAAGAGAAGGGAACTTGCCTGTGGAGTGGTTTTCTTCATAAATTGAGTATATTTCAATCAAGTTTAATGGACATTAATTCCTAGGGTGCTTTCTTGTGCATCTAGTGCAAAACATGGCTAATTATCTCTATGCTTCCTCCTACTTTGTCTTGATGTGCATAGTGTCCATTTGTAGGGAAAGGGTTTACAAAATTTCACTCTTGAAGTCTTCCAACATATTTCCAGTTTCACCTTTTATGGATGTGTTGCAAGAGGATGGGCTGGCCATTGGTTAACTACCCCTACCCTTTTTGCTAACTTCCGTAGAATGATTCCTAATGATAGTCTTGATATATTCATAGGGTAGCTGGTAGATGTCCCCTCCTACTATCAACTTTAGAGTATCCAGAAGATCTTCCCTTAACCCTCAGAGTAGGACTAACTTCAGTGACTCAGGATCAAGTGTGCACTTGGCCCTTTTTTAGCTAAGCTGGAATATTTCTTCGTAATCCTCTAAGGATTCATCATGCCCCAAGGTCATCCTAAAAATTCCCTCTTTAATTTCTTTGGACCTGTAGTAGTCTTGATACTTGTTGTTGAAAGCTTGCTGCATCTGAGCCCAAGTCATGATGCTATCCCCAATTAAACCAATGAACCAGAGCATAGTTGCATCCTTTAGAGTGGATGGGAATAATTTCAACTTCTTCTCATTAGTGGTGTAATCATAAGTTCTACATACGAAAACAAACTCAAATAAGAAAGTATTTGGATCTTCTGTGGTTAGGCCATGGAAATGAGAAAGAGTAGAGGGGCCTATGTCTTTCATCTTGGTATCCCCATTAGTTTCTCTGATGGGAAAAGAACCCTCAATTCTTTCTCTATCTCCTATATCATTTCTATTTTTAGCCATTAGGTCAGTTGGAATGGGTTCTCCTTCTTCTTCTCCCCTGTAGGATCTTCAAAAATCTCTGGTTGTTTTCCTAAGTGGTCCTCTAATTCACAGCCACCAAAGAAGAAGTAAGGTTGGTTGTTTGAAGTGGTGGGGGTATTTGGTAGAAATTTTCCTAAGTTATGCCTATTCCTACAAGGCATGAAAGAAGAGTTTTTGTTTTGTTTTGACATTTTTTCCAAGCTTTGAGACTAATTACAGAATTGAAATAACGAACAGAATAGAAACTAACTGCTCAATGAAAGCCCACTTGTAGAATGGTAAAGAAAGAAAACCAACATACAATTACTTTTGTAGAAATGAAGCTAATATTAGAATCCCAGAGATAAGAGATGGAGGAAAGAAAGCAGAAATCACATCTTACTCAGACACCCCCCTGGCAATCACGCCAAAAAGTGATGAGCACCAGTATTGCAGCAAGAATGTTGCAACTCCTAGGGCTACCAACTCTACTTTATCAACCTAGTGTTTGTACAAACTTGGAGGTGACAGTGTTGTATACATAAGAATATGTGATGGGTCCACACTTTGTCACTACTGAGTTGGTGATAGACCACTATGGTTTCTCAAACCAACCTTCTATTGATTCAGGAGAATTTGCACCAGCTAAAATCTTGTCTACTGTATAATTTAAGGAAAGATTGAAATCAAATGATTAAACACACCATTCATATAACTAACTAATAAGAGGCTTTGCTTAAAAAAAATGCTAAATTAACATGTGCGTAATCCTACTATCCTAAGGATGCAATCTAAAATAACCAAACACTCTACTTCTGTGCATGTAAATGAACACAATAACTCTTTTTTCCTTTTTTTCTTTTTTTTTGTGTGAAAATGTGAATGCTAAATCCTCTTGGTCATGTGACAAGTGGGTTAGATATTATGGTGGAAGGTAAGATGGATTAGGAGGCAAGTAGGGGTCTTCACCTATCTTCCTAGATGCCTTTTCCATAATTCAACCTTGAAACAGACCACTACAGGTCATTCTACATGATGTCTTAATGCTTCCTACATGATGTCCTAATGCTCCTACATGATCCCTTGTATTCCTATAGGATCTAGCTGAGAGAAATAAGAGTGATTTGCAAGGTACTGTAGGCCTTAGGCAAGGTGAATGGTGGGATAAATAAGGCAACATAGTGGCTAGGACTCCTTCAGAGCTTAAAACCGAGTTTGTAAGATGGCCGAATTCGCTCAACAACCCTGGAAAATTGTTCTTATGGAATGATGAATTGGGTGAGGGACTTAGTGGATTTTGATGATCATGGATGGATGAGGTTATGTTGGGGTTTCTGGTCATGAGATCTTCTTGCACTGTCGAAACTCCTGCACTACATCAATCACTGGCATTTTTCCATGAATCATGTCAAACAAGAAAGCTTTTAAACCAACTAAGAAAACCAAATTCCATTATCTAGTTGCCTATTTCATGCATGGGAAAACTTGCACAATAGTGTGAAACACTATGAGATCTAATGCAAGGCTGAAGATATCAAAAATGACATTTGAATCCTATTCTTGAAAACTGAAAAGATGATGGCCTAAGTAGCAAAAAAACTTAAATTCTATAATAAATCAGAATTTTGTCTCTTTGGGGCTATATAGGAGTTCTTTCCTCAAACCATGGTCCTGGAAGGGAGGAGTGAGGCTAGAGATACCTATTATCATATTTTTGGTATTCCTTTATCTTTTTAAGCTGCTGCTAAAGCAATGCACAAATGGAAGCAAACTAATCAAATCCACAACTAATTGCAACGAAATAGTGCTAAAACCAATTCAACCATTAATCTATGAAATCAACTAAGCATACAAGTACAAAAGGAGGAGCCTTTTCTACTAAGGTTGGTTCCTAACCCAAGAGCTTCAATCCTTTGAGTCAACTCAGTGCTGGATCAAGGAAATTCTCATTCTCATTATCATATCAAAAAACTTACATAACAATGTCTTCCACAAGTCTTGAACTTGAAAATGCCTAGTGCTTTTACATAAAAAAAATTTGAATCCTAATGAAGCTCTAGGCCTCCTTATTTATACAACTGAAGTATCCAACGACTTCCTTAAATCTAGGGAGGCTTGGCTCCCAAACTCAAGATTAACTGGCTCTTTAATTGTCACTAGCTCGGCTACCTTTTGATCTTCATGACTTGGTTTCTTGCAATTTCGAGCTAGTGTGATTTGATGGAGGAATATTCGAATGAGTAAGGATTAAATGAGGAGGATTTATCTCCTAAAATCTCTCCTCTTTGTCTCATTCGAGTTTCTTCCCTTAATTAGCCAAAATTGCCATGATTTTCTCTCAAAAACTTGCAAGACTAGACATAACATCTTACTTTTACTCATCTCATTAAGTAAAATATAATCAAAATATGTAAGGAATTATGAGAAGAGTTGATTTAAGTAAGATTGGAGGTGTATTAAGGTCCATAGAGTTACCCAATGATGAGGCTCATCATCAATGTCAATGGGTATGAATGGATGGAGTCTTAGAGAGATATCACAAAGAAGTAAGCCTTAGAGGGGGAAAAGGCTATGTAGCTTAGTGCGTAGAGGCCTAGAGTAGTGTCCGCATAGACCCCTACAACTGAGTGTGTAGGGAAGTTTTGAATCTGCAACCTAATACTGAAGATCAATAAAGAAGACTATTGAATAAATTCATGTGTTTTATCTCTTTACCTCTGTTGTTTATGTTTGTGGTATATGTTGTGATGAAATAATGTATTTATGAAATAATTATGCATTGATGCGTGATTATATGGATAAATCTTATTAACTAAATGAAATACATGTTAATTATTTACGCAAAGTTCATAATACCTTGTGTTACATTTATTAAGCACTTAAGTAGATTTGAGTAGATTCTGATCTAAGGATAATTTATGGTGTGTGTAAGTAAATAATTCATCTATTCAGATTCTGCAAAAGTTGGTTGTTGACCTTCTCTAAGGTCTAGGGGCCATCCGAAGGGAGTTACAGTACCAAGCCCTAAGGGCTTATAGATCTACATGGACGCAGATCTAGGGTATAAAAATACATCACACTAATATTTGGATGCAGAAACTTGGTTTTAGCATCCCCCCATACTGCATCGGGTGAGACTTCAGTCCGCGCTACATGTGTTGATGCCACAAGGGCCATCGGTGTAGGGTTTTGTTTAGCGAAACTAACACTGAACCTGAGTCAGGACCCACTAAGCCAACATTATGTGATATGGTACAATTCTAGAAAGATAAAAGAGAATGAGAAAAATTATACTGCCCATGATTTGGAGCTAGAAGCTATAATTCTAGTTCTCCAAATGAGTAGACATTAGCTCATGGGATGGAGGTTTGAGTTGCAGATTGATCATTATGGGTTATGACATTTATTTGAGAAGCCAAATTTAAATGCCCAAGAAATTAAATCATTGGATTTGTTTATGTATGATTCTGAAATAAAATATATTAAGGGAAAATAAAAGAAAGTAACTAATGCACTTGATTGGAGGGTGCATATGATGCATCCTATAGAAATAAGCATTTGTAGGGGTGATTAAATGAGTAGAAGTGTTGAAGCTAAAAGTCATACATGTTGTATATTGAGATTAGATGTGAAATACAAAAATAGAACATGTAATCCAAATATCGATATTATGAGATGGCGGAAGATAAGGTTCTTCTCTATAAAGGATTATTTTATGTGCCATATGTACCGATGGTGAAATAATTAATTTTAAAGCCAAATGTATAGAGGGCCTTACGTTGGACACCCAGGTTACTAGAAAAATATTACAACAAGTAAAAGGCAGTATTTTGGGCTAGGTTTGAAGAAGGAAGTGGTTATTATATTGCTAGATTCCTAGAATGTCAAAACACTAAGGTTGCGCATAAGCACCCAATTGGCTTGCTACATCCCATCCCCATTCCTTAGTGGAAATGGGATGTGGTGTCAATTGATTTCATTACCAATTTTCCTAGAACCACAAAGGGGCATGATTCTATAATGGTGGTGGTGATAAACCTACCAAAGTTTCCCATTTTATTCAGGTAAATTTAGTGCAAAAGAAAAATAACATAGTTAAAATTTACATATAGGAAATGGTCACACTACATGATGTTCCTAAGGAAAATATTTTAGATAGAGATCCAAAGTTTACATTTAAATTTTGGATAAGATTATTTAAAGGATTGGGTACTAAATTGAATTTTAGTACAAAATACAATTCAGAGTTTGATGGGTAGATAGAGAGAGTTAATTATATAATCAAGGATATGTTGTGGATGTATGTCATGGATAAGTCAAGATGGGAATATCACCTACATTTGGTAGAGTTTGTGTACAACAATGGGTATCAAGCATCGTTGAAAATGAGACCATTTGAAGCCTTGTAGGTAAAAGGTGTAATAATCTCATGATTTCACGTAATCCAATGCAGAGGATAATGGTTGGTATAAAATTGCTCAGGGACATGGAAGAGAAGGTGGTGAAAATTAAGCAAAATTTTAAAGTTTCCCAAGATAGGAAAAAAAATTATGTAGATAGAAATAGAACTAATAGTGAATTTAAAATTGGGAAAATGTATGCTTAAGAGTAAAAGCAAAGAAGAGCTCAGTGACATTGGGTAGCTATGTCAAGTTGGTAGAAATATACTGTGGGCCATTAGAGATCCTAGAGAGGATCAATCCTATTGCTTATAGGATTGCATTGCTTGCACTCATGCATGTTCATGATGTGTTTCATGTTTCTTTTCTTAAAAGGCATTTTCCTAATACTAAGCATGTAATTGATTGCAATACGATTTAGGTGGAGCCCAATGGAGACTTACAGGTCCAACCAATGTGGATTTTGGACACAAAGGTCGAAATGCTCTGGAATTGAGCCATCAATATGGTAAATGTACAATGGACCATGATTTTTCTTTGGGATGTTACTTGGGAGAAGAAAAACATGATGAGGGAGGAATAACCTCGCCCTTTTATCTAAATATATTGTCTATATATGTAAATATGATGCATTGAGGATAATACATAAATAAAGGGGTGGCATGTGATACCCTTGCCTAACCTCGATAATGTAAATATACGTACATATAATATTTAGGCTGGTGAGATGGAAACATGTGATTTCTAGGTTGGTGAGCCAAGGTTTATTTTCAGGACTTACATGTCCATGTATGTGTATATATGTTTTGGGTCTAGTTATCCCATGGATATATGAATTTAGAGGTTGTGAGGTTGGACATCCTAGAATTCTAAATATGGTATAAACCTTGTACATATATTAATAAAATAAATGGTTTATTGTAGACCAACTTCGCGAATTAGAGTATGGGGGGCACATAACTCCACGGAAAAGGGAAACAAGGATGGTGCGATGTTTTAGATGAAAAGGCACTAAATTCCATTCATCTTTAGAGGGTGCCACATGGCAAGAGAATGAAATGCATATATAAAGTGTTTCTAGGAAAGGTAGGGGGAGAGGATTTAGTTATATAGTTGGATGGTTATGGGTGGTTATTTTGGCGTGAGCCTTGGTGGCTTTGGATTATGGTGCTAGAAACTATGGAGATCTAGTGGAACTTGGTTCTTGTTGACTAGTCTGGGAGTCATATGCTTCGACATTATAACTGAATGGGAGTTTTTTTTCATTCTTTTGATTGGTTGGTGAGCCCTATGCTTGGTTCTGTAACTGACTCGAAGTTGTTTCGATTTGGAATGGAAGGGTACATAAAATTCCCTGATAGAAGAAAGATATTTTGGAACTTGTAGGGCTAATATGATCCTTTATTTGTTGTAATTCACCCTCTAAAGTGGGCGCCACTGAGGGGTTGTTGGGTGCAGGTCATAGGGAGTGTTATCCTGTGGTTGGATGCTAACGTTACTAAGGTTGGTAGCTTGGCTAGATTACGTCTTTTGATACTCAGTGTATAGACTATTTCCCATGGATTTGAGCCCCCACCTTAGGGGTGACCCGCGGTTGAGATCTTATGAACTACATAATCTATGAATGGGTGGAACAAGGAAGGCCTAAAACTAGTTGTGATTTTCAAGTAATCATTTCAGTGTCATTTAATTATTATGCATGATTTCTCATAAACTATATTTATTTGTTAGTGATATTTAATTTAATCCCTACACATGAGTTATTCATATGTGTTTAAACCTAATCAATTATGCAGACAATTATTATTTATTGCTGAACATGACATTAATTATGCACTTTTAGTTATACATTTCATTACACGAAAAATATAATTCAAGGTTTATTTCTAGGTATAGGTACAAGCTGTGGCAATGTTGATATTAACATGTTTAAAGAAATTAGATAATCTAGGGCTGTCACTAAGGACCATTGAGCATGATGCCCTAGTCATTAGATTAAATGAACTAGCTATGGATGATGCTACTACAAGGAAGCTAGAAGTAGGTCAAGACAAAGAAACTTTGTACCATAGCATTGTATTTCCACTAAAAGTTTGTAATTTTGGTTGTGGCCATTTGTGATTATGCCCAAAAGAAGGATGAGGGCATTAAACCTAGTTTGGAAAATTGGGGTCTAAAACCTTCTGAGAGCAGTTTGAGGCATCAAACAACATTTTTCAGGTGCAAAAAGTTTCCTCTTTAATGATGCACCTTTTTTTTTCTATTCTACATGCATAAAACTTTCCAATTGCACCACTTGGGTGCAGGTCATAGGGAGTGTTATCCTGTGGTTGGATGCTAACGTTACTAAGGTTGGTAGCTTGGCTAGATTATGTCTTTTGATACTCAGTGTATAGACTATTTCCCATGGATTTGAGGCCCCGCCTTAGGGGTGACCCGCGGTTGAGATCTTATGAACTACATAATCTATGAATGGGTGGAACAAGGAAGGCCTAAAACTAGTTGTGATTTTCAAGTAAGCATTTCAGTGTCATTTAATTATTATGCATGATTTCTCATAAACTATATTTATTTGTTAGTGATATTTAATTTAATCCCTACACATGAGTTATTCATATGTGTTTAAACCTAATCAATTATGCAGACAATTATTATTTATTGCTGAACATGACATTAATTATGCACTTTTAGTTATACATTTCATTACACGAAAAATATAATTCAAGGTTTATTTCTAGGTATAGGTACAAGCTGTGGCAATGTTGATATTAACATGTTTAAAGAAATTAGATAATCTAGGGCTGTCACTAAGGACCATTGAGCATGATGCCCTAGTCATTAGATTAAATTAACTAGCTATGGATGATGCTACTACAAGGAAGCTAGAAGTAGGTCAAGACAAGGAAACTTTGTACCATAGCATTGTATTTCCACTAAAAGTTTGTAATTTTGGGTGTGGCCATTTGTGATTATGCCCAAAAGAAGGATGAGGGCATTAAACCTAGTTTGGAAAATTGGGGTCTAAAACCTTCTGAGAGCAGTTTGAGGCATCAAACAACATTTTTCAGGTGCAAAAAGTTTCCTCTTTAATGATGCACCTTTTTTTTTCTATTCTACATGCATAAAACTTTCCAATGATGCAAGAATCACCTAAATTAGAGTCCATATGTGTTAGGGTCTTGTTGACAGTGCTAGACCCACCAACATTTAGGGGATCTCCCCGATATGAAGTCCCAACTAGACCTCACATTGTTTGGAGTAGAAGTGCCAACAGTGGATGGTAATGTTATGCCTTGACCACGAAACATGTAGGGGGAAGTATGATAACTTTGGGAGAGAGCAAGTGTATGACCCAATGGAGATTCAAGGGTAATGCATGAAGGTTCCAACACACAAAGGGAGAAGGAAGTGTGCCCCTTGGAAGCCTGTACTAGTATGCATCTTGAAAGGAACACACAAGTGAAATGACATCACAAGATAAGATGCAAAATAATCACCAAGTTAAAGTGATGAGTTAATACAACATCACACATTCAACAAGATTCATACAAATGCAAATGAAATAGTTCATAAGCATACATGTAAGATAAATAACATACATTGCCAATAGAACAAGAATATTCCTACTATATTAACATCATATGCATGAAAGCATGTTGGCTCTGACTTTATTATTATAAGTGAAAGTTCCATTCACACATACACCATTGATGGCCACTAGCCCCAATAGTGGAACATTACAGTCAAGAACACTTGCTCCTCCAAAGAAGTATACTCGCTCTACGCTACAGAGAAGCCAAGGCTCTTCACAATACTCCCAAGCTCTTTTTAAGCCCAAGCCTAACCAAAATATTGCCTCCCAAAAGCCTATTACATGAGTTATGAGGTGTTATTTATAACAAGAGGGGTTGACTCTTCAACTCCCCTTTGTGACCTTTGGACTACCCTCATGTAATGGTTTTGGGGCTTAAAGCCCACAATTTTGGGGTAATAGTAGGGTAAAGGTTCCACGAAGTGGGCGGAGCGCAAACTATAATGAGTCAAGTCAAAGGGTTGTCCACCCGAGAATAATGTAAGATAATAAAAAGCGATTCGGCTTGTCCATGGTCTGCGGGCCATGGGAATGTATAAATAGAGCAAGGCCCTAGGTTTAGAGGTCAGCTTTTTGGTTAATATCTGAAGTGTATGGGTTTGTAAAAGCAAGATTGCTCTGAGTCTATAGGTCTAAGTCATGGTTGATAGTAGTTAGAGTAGGCTTTGCAGCTATGTGCGCAGAGGCCTGGTAGAGTCCATAACTATGTGCGTGGACCCTTGCAGCTGAGTGCGCAGGGTGGAATAGATTGTACTGAACAAAATATTAATAAAGATAAGTTTTTTTTGAATTATTGTGCATCTAGTTGTAGATCTATATGTTTATGCTTGTGTTCTGATTTTATGCATATCTGGAAGATTTATGGTTACACGCGCTAGTTATAACTATTGAATGCTTGATTAAAGACCTTACAAATTAGATTTTATCTATAGTAAGCGCAATAATAATAAGAATCTAAGAAGTAACTCGTCGTCGAGCTACATGAAGGCTTGAAAGCTGTGCGGAGTAGCGCGAGTGTGTGGATTGGTTCGTGACCCCTCCAAACCTCATCAAGACATCCCAAGGGTGCGGAAACCTGGTTCCAACACCCTTCCATACTACCTTGGGTGAGACTTTAGTTTGTGCTCTCTGGATTGTTGCTGAAAGGGCCAGTAGTGCAGGATTTGCTTAGCTAAAACACTTCCGAACCTGGGTCAGGCCCCAATAAGCCAATAAATGCTTCCGTTGCTAGGACTAGGATCTACCTAAGGGATGTCTGATGTCAGAACACTGGAATGCTACAAAGGAAGAGATTGAAACTTCACGAGTTCGTGGTACAAGAAAACAAAACTCTACAGATATCTGATAAGAGGTGGCTAGATCGCTACAGATACACAAAAATCCATGAGATATTCTTTGCATCCTTCTAGTCAAAACTGTATGAGTGAATTGCGAGGCTAGCTGACAGTCAGGGAAGGTGCAAACTTGATCAACCGTTAGTGTGGACTCTAGAGTTGGTGTGCAGGTTAGAGGCATCTGAAGATAAAATTGTGTGAGCGGTAGGTCATTGGCTAGATCAGATAATAGGAGGGTTTATCATTGAGTTCGTGATAGACACAATCGTGAGCTACAGTGAATCTAAGCGATGTTTTCTCAAGGGATCGTGAGGTAGGTACATCAAATCCGTAAATACCTTGATTAAGATGTTGTTATGTGAAAAACGGGTGATGCGAATCCATTACTGAGTGGAACGACATGGAGCGGGAGGTCCTACAAAGGTATTGAAGGGTTAGGAATTAGTCCATTAATTTTGCCTCCCCGAGAGGACGAGGAAGAGTGCACTTGGGCTTCTCCAAGGAGTGTGGTCAGTTTGATAAGGCAATGCATTCCATGGTTATCATCCCCACTAACACCACCACTCACGTCATTGTCTTCACCCCCATCTTCGCCCACACCACCTCCACCAATCCAGAAGTTTAACATGATGACCGCGATCAAGTTTCCTGTATTCAAAGGAGTAGGAAACGAAGATCTAGATCAATTTTGGTTTGTAGTAAGAGTAGTGTGGGAAGTGCATGGAGTTATGAATGATAACATTAAAAAGGCCACATTGGTAAGTGCACTATAGGATTGCATGATGACTTGGTATATCAAGCACTTTAATGATCATCTGAATGTTGGAATTGCAGAAATCTAGAGCACATTAAACAAGGAATTTAGTCGGATGAAATCAGAGATGCAGTCGATCATCGGGTTCAAGGAGATCATGACGCTGCCAGGTGAAACCCCTTGGGATTTGGATCAAAGACTGAAGAGTATGATCCGTGAGGCTAACATGACGCTGACAGATGCACAACACCACACGTGGTTTTTGGCATCTTTGACACCACATCTGAGGATGGCGCTATCACACCAGAAGATTTCAACCTAGGCAGAAGCATTAGAAATTGCGATGTGGTTGCATGAAACTCTGATACAAGATCCTGGGTTGGGAGTCCAATAGATCCACACACAACTACAAAACCTATGCTTGGAGATGCAGATTTTAAAGTAGGAAAGGGCATCCCAACTAGAGGTGCGTGAAGAAGTGTGGTGTATCAAATGCAAAGGCCAGGGTAACGACAAGGATCTCTACCCTGCATTTGTGAACTCTTTGGTGGGAGCAGGACTGATGCCATTGAGACTGGAGATACAAGCAGAGCCAAGTGCGACACCCGCACTCTAGTACGTGATTTGTTAGGTAGGAGGAAAGCACACGATGGACAAATGTCACCTATTGCAGAAGTATACCCAGAATTCGCAGCAACTGTACTGTAACTTTTGTAGATCAGTGGGTCATGAAGAGTGAATGCGTCGGAGCTATGAGCTAATGATGGATAGGACCCCAGCCTATCAAATGCAGACTGAAACATGAAGGTTTGATCCCATCGTAGTGGCACGCAGTGGATTTCAAGGACGCGGATGAGGGCGAGGAGGAATGTGACCTGGACGACGGTGCAGACAACTAATCTGTTATAAATGCGAAGGACCGGGGCACTGTTAGATTCCTATCCCAATAGGTTTCATCTTTCATGATTGACAGTGGAAGGGCTAAATATGTTCATCATTGCAGGCTGCAAAGGTTCCATATTTTGTGTACATACTACAAAAAATTAAAAAATGAAAAGAGGGTATGCCCTAAAAGAATAATCAAAGGGAAAGAAAATCGAGTGGTCAAGAGAAAAGTGAAAATGAACCCCAAACTAAAGACCAGGAAAGTGGCCAGTCAAAATGCCACTACTAAGCTCATTTGGCAATGGCAGGTTATCCAAGTACTGCTGCTAATCACACTTGATGGATGGCCCAACAATCTAAACTGGACCATGCCATGGTTAAATTGCATGCTGCAGAATAGAGAATGTTCCCTGACCAAATAGCTCAAGCTTGGCAGATGACTAGCTAGGTAGAGAAATAAAGGTGCCCAACTGCTTAATCTGGGGCCTTGGAAGAAATAAGGGTAGATATTAGATAGGAGGGCAGTCAAAAGAAAAAGATGAAGATCAAGGTCTGCTAATTCAAGTGCACCCAGTTTAATGAAGAAAAAATGTTAGGATTACTAGGATGGGTAAGTAGTGCAAGGTTGCAGAAATGGAGAGCCATCACCAATTGGCCTATTAAGTGTAGAAACTTATGCCACTCAGGGTGTGGGCATCAAAAGCAAAGAGTGGAGGACAAGCATTGGAAGCATGTCTAACTTCCCCAGTTTCCCCCAGAAAATCATTTTTTACTAACACTCCCAAGGGCCTTGAGATCTGCTCAGGTGTCCAGTTCCACTTCATTACATCATAAACTACTTGGTCAAGCCATGAAATTCAAACATGAAAAGAAGCCACATTTCTTGTGTAAAACATCGTTTTTCATCATTTTCATTTATCCTCAAAATCCTAAGTTAAGTTTCACTTATCTAAACTTGGCTTCACCCCTTCATTCACCTCACAAACCATACTGATCACTAATTGGCTCCCCAACTCCCCCTACCCCTTATCCTATTACAATCTAGTTGAAAGTCTCCCAAAATATACCTATAGATACCCTCCCCCAAGTGCTATAGCCATAAAACCTTCCTTGGGAAATATCAACCCCTCAAGGGTTAGTATTAGCCCTCAAATCATCCTAAAACTATGGGTTCGGCCAAAAAACTATGGTCAAAAGGCAAAGAAATCAATTTCCCCGCTCTCATTTACCCTTTTCCCCCTTTCCTCCACCCAAAACCCATTTATTATAAAGTTTTAAATGAAAAACTTTTTAATAAAATGCGCATAAAACGCTTAACCTAAGGTTTCCACCCACCCCGCGCGCCCGATATAATTAAACGTATTTTAATATATACGGCGGGTCCCCATGACATAACGCGGCGGCATATCACAATCGCCGCCCGCCGTGCGATCTCCCGCCCCGCCTATCCTACGGTGGGAGGTCGATCTTCAACCAGAAATGCCCGACCTTTTGCGTCCGGGGGATGGGCGGTATTACTGTCGTACCCCCGCCACGTGTCAGGCGCCCGGGTTGTTCATTGTGCCCCCCCCCCCCCCCCTTCCAAACAGCTTACCGCCAAGGACCCCTCTGGGGAAACCACTTACCACTTTCCTCCCACGCTGACGTCACGCCCCCGTTAGCGTGACGTCACCCCGCTTCGCTGCCACCAGGCCTCCACGTCACCCCTGGCCCCCACGTTGCCCTGTCCACCCTGCCACCGTGTCAGTGCCACCTGGGCACCCACGTCACCTACCACGTCACGTATCCGTACCCGGGCCCATGATGACGTCAGCATGACATCATCACAAAAAGGCGCCAATATGCCAAAAATGCATAAAAAAGCGTCAAAAAACCGTTATTTCGCATTATTTTCTATGACGCCTAGAGCTCCTCCGAAAGCGAAATTCAACCTACAACAGTCAAAAAGCAAAAGCTTTCCACCAAAGTTGTTGCCGCCTCCACTATCAACTCAACTACCTGCAATTCAGCCAATTCGACCGGTGCAAACGCCTCGTACGCCATTAAAACCAGGTATTTTTCCGCAGGCACCCTCTCTTGTCCATTGTTCTCCTTGCAATCTTGCTTTCCTGCTTAAACAACTCAGTTAAAGGACCCACATTGTGGAAATTCACCTCTAAAATATACCTAAAAAACCTCTGAAACCCCGGCACGACGGAAGTCTCAAAGAAACCTGTGACCCTTTGTGAAATTTAACATTTTCCACGAAAAGCAACTAAAAAAGCCGAGCCACCGGATAGAAGACTGAATTAACAAAGTTCCCCCACCCCTGCTAAAGGAACTCTCTGCAAATAACCAGCTAACCAGCTCAAAAAAACTCTGCTTCCTCAAAACAGAGTGCCCCATAGATTCATTAAGCCTGTGACAGCCTCCTTGCACTGCCAAACTGCTCACTGCAAACAGAGAGCAGTAAGCCATTCCTCAGCATTCACATCAAGCTTAAATTACAGTAAACCACCAGCAAAAGCAAGACAATGGCCACTCCAGCTGCTCTGGATGTATTGCCTATAAATCCACCTGACAGAGAAATAGAATCTATACCACTGGTGGACAGTGATGCCCTCATCACAGACATTGTGGCAGAGAGAAACCACTTGCAAACATATTGCCAATTAAGAAACAGTCACTTGGACAACAGTGACCTGTATGGCATCTGGCAATCCAATCTACCCACCTACTTCCTGCCTTCTGTGAACATTTTCCCTGAAATCATCCACCTATGTGCAAAGAACTATGACCATAAACTCAGGGCTATGAAGTCTCCATCTGGGAGCATCCTCTTCTATATAACTCCAGATTCTATCAACCAGATGCTGAACTACAAGCAAACCCAGCTACTATACCCCTTCTCCATGAACTATTTGCTAGATGAGGGCTCCAAACTCTCTAGCACAGACATTGCTACCATAGCCAGGAAATTCATGAAGTCAGACTGCCAACCTTCTGGGCCACCTCCTTTTTCCTATGCAGATTTCAATGAGGTTGGCAAGCTACTGGTAGATATGCTGACCTCTGTGCTGGGGTTCACCAAAAACAACCATGTTGATCTAACTGTGCTGGTCATGCTCTCTGCATACAGCCTTATGAAGCCCCCTGCTATGAAATACAATTATGCCAAGTACATTGCCAATAAGATACATGATCAATTGACAAGGCTGG
>APFE030404925.1:169464-213570 GCA_000404065.3 Pinus taeda
AAAGAATAATCAAAGGGCAAGAAAATCAAGTGGTCAAGAGAAAAGTGAAAATGAACCCCAAACTAAAGACCAGGAAAGTGGCCAGTCAAAATGCCACTACTAAGCTCATTTGGCAATGGCAGGTTATCCAAGTACTGCTGCTAATCACACTTGATGGATGGCCCAACAATCTCAACTGGACCATGCCATGGTTAAATTACATGCTGCAGAATAGAGAATGTTCCCTGACCAAACAGCTCAAGCTTGGCAGATGACTAGCTAGGTAGAGAAATAAAGGTGCCCAACTGCTTAATTTGGGGCCTTGGAAGAAATAAGGGTAGATATTAGATAGGAGGGTAGTCAAAAGAAAAAGATGAAGATCAGGGTCTGCTAATTCAAGTGCACCTACTTTAATGAAAAAAAATGTTAGGATTACTAGGATGGGTAAGTAGTGCAAGGTTGCAGAAATGGAGAGCCATCACCAATTGGTCTATTAAGTGTAAAAACTTATGCCACTCAGGGTGTGGGCATCAAAAGCAAAGAGTGGAGGACAAGCATTGGAAGCATGTCTAACTTCCCCAGTTTCCCCCAGAAAATCATTTTTTACTAACACTCCCAAGGGCCTTGAGATCTACTCAGGTGTCCAGTTCCACTTCATTACATCACAAACTACTTGGCCAAGCCATGAAATTCAAACATGAAAAGAAGCCACATTTCTTGTGTAAAACATCCTTTTTCATCATTTTCATTTATCCTCAAAATCCTAAGTTAAGTTTCACTTATCTAAACTTAGCTTCACCCCTCCATTCACCTCACAAACCATACTAATCACTAATTGGCTCCCCAACTCCCCCCTACCCCTTATCCTATTACAATATAGTTGAAAGTCTCCCAAAAAATACCTATAGATACCCTCCCCCAAGTGCTATAGCCATAAAACCTTCCTTGGGAAATATCAAGCCCTGAAGGGTTAGTATTAGCCCTCAAATCATCCTACAACTATGGGTTTGGCCAAAAAACTATGGTCAAAAGGCAAAGAAATCAATTTCCCCGCCCTCATTTACCCTTTTCCCCATTTCCTCCGCCCTAAACCCGTTTATTATAAAGTTTTAAATGAAAAACTTTTTAATAAAATGCGCATAAAACCCTTAACCTAAGCTTTCTACCCACCCCGCGCGCCCGATATAATTAAACGTATTTTAATATATACGGCGGGTCCCCATGACATAACGTGGTGGCACATCACAATCGCCGCCCGCTGTGCGATCTCCCGCCCCGCTGATCCTACGGTGGGCGGTCGATCTTCAACCAGAACTGCCCGACCTTCTGCGTTCGGGGGATGGGCGGTATTACTGCCGTACCCCTGCCACGCGTCAGGCGCCCGGGTTGTTCGCTGCCCCCCCCCCCCCCCCCCCCCCGTCCAAACAGGTTACCGCCAAGGAACCCTCTGGGGAAACCACTCGCCACTTTCCTCCCACGCTAACGTCACGCCCCCGTCAGCGTGACGTCACCCCTGGCCCCCACGTCGCCCTGTCCACCCTGCCACCGTGTGAGTGCCACCTAGGCACCCACGTCACCTACCACGTCACCTATCCGTACCCGGGCCCATGATGACGTCAGCATGACATCATCACAAAAAGGCGCCAATATGCCAAAAATGCATAAAAAGGCGTCAAAAAACCATTATTTTGCATTATTTTCTACGACGCCTGGAGCTCCTCCGAAAGTGAAATTCAACCTACAACGGTAAAAAAGCAAAGATTTCCACCAAAGTTGTTGCCGCCTCCACTATCAACTCAACTACCTACAATTCGGCCAATTCGACTGGTGCAAACGCCTCGTACGCCATTAAAACCAGGTATTTTTCTGCAGGCACCCTCTCTTGTCCACTGTTCTCCTTGCAATCCTGCTTTCCTGCTTAAACAACTCAGTTAAAGGACCCACATTGTGGAAATTCACCTCTAAAATCTACCTAAAAAACCTCTGAAACTCCTACACAACGGAAGTCTCAAAGAAACCCGTGACCCTCTGTGAAATTTACCATTTTCCATGAAAAGCAACTAAAAAAGCCGAGCCACCGGATAGAAGACTGAATTGACAAAGTTCCCCCACCCCTGCTAAAGGAACTCTCTGCAAATAACTAGCTAACCAGCTCAAAAACACTCTGCTTCCTCAAAACAGAGTGCCCCACAGATTCATTAAGCCTATGACAGCCTCCTTGCACTGCCAAACTGCTCACTGCAAATAGAGAGCAGTAAGCCATTCCTCAGCATTCACATCAAACTTAAATTACAGTAAACCACCAGCAAAAGCAAGAGAATGGCCACTCCAGCTGCTCTGGATGTATTGCCTATAAATCCACCTAACAGAGAGCTAGAAGCTATACCACTGGTGGACAGCGATGCCCTCATCGCAGACTTTGTGGCAGAGAGAAACCACTTGCAAACATATTGCCAATTAAGAAACAGTCACTTGGACAACAATGACCTGTATGGGGTCTGGCAATCTAATCTACCCACCTACTTCCTGCCTTCTGTGAACATTTTCCCTAAAATCATCCACCTATGTGCCGAGAACTATGACCAGAAGCTCAGGGCTGTGAAGTCTCCATCTGGGAGCATCCTCTTCTATATATCTCCAGATTCCATGAACCAAATGCTCAACTATAAGCAGACCCAGTTGCTATACCCCTTCTCCATGAACTATTTGCTAGATGAGGGCTCCAAACTTTCTAGTGCAGACATTGCTGCCATAGCCATGAAATTCATGAAGGCAGATTGCCAACCTTCTGGGCCACCTCCTTTCTCCTATGCAGATTTCAATGAGGTTGGCAAGCTACTGGTATATATGCTGACCTCTGTGTTGGGGTTCACCACAAACAAGCATGTTGATCTGACTGTGTTGGTCATGCTCTCTGCATACAGCCTTATGAAGCCCCCTGCTATGAAATACAATTATGCCAAGTACATTGCCATTAAGATACATGATCAATTGACAAGGCTGGAGAGGGAGGAAATATTCAAATATTCCTCATACATCTATCACATATTCTTGTACTACCAGACAGATTGCTTCCAGTGCTCAATCAAGAAGCTAGACTCACAGGGTGAGAGAAGGTCTGTGATCTTCTAGTCTTCAGTCTTCCACAAAGTCCAGAATTCCCCTTACTCATACTGTGAATTCATTGATCAGTTTGTGTATCTAGTCACATGCATTTTAAAGAGGACTCCTCCTATCAGATTGTCCAAGGATGTGCAGAAAATCTTGCAGCTATCCAGAAGCTACAAAATTGGGGATTGGTACTTGTACCAAAACCACAATGTCATCAGAATTTATGGCTGTGAGCTCTGTCCCTACATGCTCCCAAAGTATCTCCCTATGAGGCTATTTTCCCTAGAGTACTATAGACAACTTATAAACTTTGATCTAACACACTTTCACAGTGCCAAGAAAAAAGCCAACCTGAAGTTCAAGGACCACCTAGGCCCATTTACCATGAAAAAAAAAGATGGTTGGCAAGAAGCTGACCAAATACTAGGACAACAGCTCAAACTCAAGAGAAGCTTCTGGTGGGTCCCTTATGACCCTGAAGGTTTCATCAGTGCCAGGAGGGTTAAATATAGGCTGCTAGCCTATAAGCATTGCCCACTCCCTCAAGTACAACAATTTGCTAATCAAGATGAATGGGTGCCTGAATCAATAGTAAAGGAATTGACTCAGGAAGAAATAATGGAGCAGAATGTAAAGGACTTGGAAAAAACTCTTGACTTAGACTCTTGTCAACAGGTCTTGTTCAGGCAACCAGTCCAAGCAGGAGAAGGCACGTCTACTTCCCCAACCGCACAGGACATCCAGCAGGCTCCAGCAACAACAACCACAACAAAAGGAAAGGAGAAGATGGATGAAAAACAAGAGGTAGAAACAGGGCAGCCTAGTACTTCAAAGGACCAGCAATCAGGACAGGCCCCTCTCCAGCAAACTGAAAAAATTCAAAACCTAGTTTTGCAGACTCCTCTCAATGATGAGAGAGGGAAAAAGAGAGACAGAGAAGAAATCACACCTCCAACAGGGTCATCACAGCAACCAAAGGCCAAGAGGCCGAGGGTAGACCCTGAAGTAGAAGAATGAGACATAAGTGAAGAGCTGGCAGAAAGCCAAAGCAAAGAAAAAAAAACGAGCCAACAGACTGCCACTAGCTCATTTAAGCTAGAACAGGCTGAACAGCATACTATGGAGGTGTCCTCCTCCAGATAACAGGGCAAAAATCCAGCTACAGTTAAAGAGGGCTTCAAAGAGATCAAGGCACAAAATGAGTTGCTAAGGGTGCAGCTCTATGAGCAATTCCTGAATACAACCCCAGCCAAAAAGCAAAGATTTATGGCTGCCTTTGATCTAAAGGAAGAAAAGATGATCTTCACTCATCTAAAGCCCAAAGTCCCACATCCAAAGACCACAGCAGATTATTACAGGACAAATCTAGAGGTCTTTGCTAAAGACATACACCCCATGGATCAAATAGAGCTGCACAAACAGACTGGGGAGATGGTGTATGCAACACTTATTGACAGGGCAATGTTGGCCCATCAGCTAAAAGAATCCCTAAAGCCAACAAACAGACAGCTTGATTTGGAAAGGTTGTCCTCCTCCGCGAAAGACAATAGAATAAAGACTTTGGAGGACATAATTATTGATTTGGGACATGACCCAAAAGATCCCAAGGGTGTTAGAGCCCTTATGAAGAAAAAAGAGGATGATATAGATGCATTGAGGAAACAGGCAAAATTGCCTCCTACCATCCATCCTGACACAGCAGAGCTTGCACAAGAAAAACAGGTGGATAATGCTATGAAGCTGCTCCTAGTAATGAATCAAAGGATACTACAAATGGAGGCAGAGTTAGAGAAAGCTATATAGGACAAGCAAGGGGAATCAGCCTCCCAGCCCCTTCAAACTTCAACAAACCTTGAACCTGCCCCTCCAACACAAGCAACAGCAGCCCCTCCTACTGCTCCAGCACCTACTACAGCCACATCAGCAACTGGAGCAATAGTAGAAGCAACAACAGCAACAGAATCCAGCATGGGCATGGAGGAATTGATGAAGGTTGTTAAAGAGATGGAAAATCAAGTCACGGAAATAAATATTGCCAAGGAAAAACTGGCCAAGCTGGAGGCCAATTATGACAAATCAAAGATGACGGTGGCAGAAAAGCAAAGAGAAATAAAGGCCTTGGAGGCCAAAGTAAAAACTCTAGAGAAAGAGTTGATGCTAGGTAAGACCCTAGCAGAAATAAAAAAGATTATTTGGGCCAAAATTGGCCAATCTATACAGGACCAATGGAGGTCCATTCAGGAAATTTTTGAACAAGTGGAGCTAATAGAAATAGCTCATGTGGAGATTCAGAGAGCCAGGACAACCCCGGGAATAATGCCTGAGCAGGCCACCAAAATGATTCATTTTCTCAATAACCGCACTAGAGAAGAATTGGTTGCTCTACAAATAAGGAGCAGAACAGATACAATCCTCACAGCCAAGAAGGTACTGACATTAAGGAATTTTACTCAGACACTGGAGAGAAAATGTCGAGAGATGAAGGTTGAGATAGATGAATTTAGAGCTAAAATGGCCATTCTACAGGACAAAGGACTGCCAAGCCTAGTGACTGGCACAGGACAGTTGTTGTCATATAATCAGTATATGACAAGGATCAACAATTATGTTGAAAACCAGATCACAGCATCCAGCAGCTCCACAGAAGAAGCAAGGCCTCCCTCTGGGCAATCCCTCTATGACAAACTGGAGAATCTGTTCTTTATTGAACATGAAATAAATCATATGTTCGAAGACCCTCCTAACTTTTATAGACATACAGAGGCAGATGAGACATTGGTTAAAATGAGGAGACATCAGCTACCCCCAGCTGATTGGTGGCAAGCAATGTTGGAGATTTTTCCTAGATAATTCCACTTTGTTTTTTGCCTTTTTTGGGGAAAGATCAGCATACAGGTCAGCAGAAAGGTCAGCAGGCAGATCAGCACACAGGTACAACAAGCAGCATACAGATGACTCAGCAATCCACCCAAATAATAGGCTAAAATTAACGCAGGATTAAAAGCACTGCTACGGCCTACTTTCCAGAGCCATAAAGTCAAATCTGTCTGACAGAAGAATGTCGGCTACCTTAGCATTAAAAGCTATATTTATGTTGTCATTTACTTTTGTAAGAGAGTTGGTGGTGCAATTTATTGCACCATAACTTTCTACTGAGATATTTTATACCCTATTTTTGTATATATATCCCCTCAGATAACGCATTGAGGGTCGGTTGTAATACAATTCTTCCTGAAGAGCTCTGTTGTATACTGAAGACTTTTTGATAATAAAATTTGCTGATGGAGATTTATGGTTCCAACACTGTCTGAAGATGGATATGTAAAGCTCTGTTTTGTTGTAGAATTCCTGTGTCATTTGCTGATTCAATAATCTTCTCTTAACTGTGTATGTGTTTCCTGTTTATTCCATAACTCTTATGTTTTCATTATCTTAGTAAGTAGAGAAAAAGAATAGACTAGGATTTGTTTCAAACACCCTATGCTAAATCTCTATTTCTAAATATGTTTTCTATTGTATTAGCCATGGATATGAATTCTTAATTGCTCATGTCTAAACTTATCCTAACATGGTGAATACTGTTTAAAAATTCTTAACTTCTCTTAAGCAATACTTTCATGTTTCTTCATTAGCATAGTGAAATATCCTTAACTGCCTTTCACTCACTAAATCCCCAATTTCACCAACAAATCTGATAAATTGTTTCACATATGCCTAACTTGCTCTGCAGCAACACTCTGTCTTCACAAATCCACTTTCAAAAGCATAAATACCTCAACTCCATTGCCCAATGGAACAAACTGTCCTATAAATCTATACCTCAGTTCTATATGAATTCATCAACCCACCAAATTTAAAACAAACAGTGCATCATAACTAGCATAAAACATTCATCAAACAAAGCTAAAATATAAAGAGAGAGCCCTCTCTAGTTGCAGGTAGGCTAGGACCTGTAACTACAAGATTGGTCAGTGGTTACCTCGGTCATAATCCCTTTAGAAAGCAGGGAACAACCTGAGTGATAACAGGCACTACGCTCGCGATTGTACCAATTTGACGAGAATATTTGATCCATACTTTTAGCATTTTGATCATGAAATGGTAGGTTTTCCAACACCAATCGCATAAATGCATGAGAAAGGGGTACTATAGCCTACTCTAGCTAAAAGTATCCAAATGATGAGGTCTAAACCATGTGAAGAGGACCCCAGCATAAACATGGTACTCAGAAGCGGCCTCTACTTCACGTAGTAAGGATCAACTTGAGCCAGGAATGGATTCTGCTATGCTTACTACCTTTTTAGAGACATATATGAAGCTACTACATGATAATAAGGCAGTTAAGGGACTATAAGAGTTGATCACTAGGTGCGCAGGGTCAGGAGAGCCACGCATGGTCCAGAAACTTGGAAAGAATGCTTTGCGCACTGGATGAGAAATGTAATTGACGGCACAAATTGGTGAGTACGAGATGGATCAAGTCATCCTAGATTTGGGGTCAGATGCAAATGTATTACCAAAATAGACGTGGGAATGTATGGGTAGGCCTACACTGCAGTGGTCTCCTATTCAATTATGGATGGCCAATCAAAAAAAGATCTTACGAATGGCAAGGTTGTAACGGGTGACAATGGACATTGAAGGCGTAAGTATGCAGATGGACTTTGAGGCAATAGAAATTATTGATGACAGTAATTTGTACCCCGAATTGCTAGGAATAGACTGGTCCACAGACATGAATGGAGTCATCAACTTAAAAATATGGAAGACGATATTCGAGAAAAAGTCGCTCGGTGTAATAGTTCCACTGGACCCAGCCAAAGGTGCGTGCTACACTAAACTTTTGCGATGAGGACAGTGATGATGAACTAGATTGCATCTACAAGATAACAGCACAAGACCAAGATCGGGTGAATCCAACAGTGGATGGGAGAATCTCATGGGAGCGCGACAGTTCCTGCATGTTGGTTTCAGATGAAGAGATAGAGCGAAAGTAGAACCGATTGCATGAAGTAACAATGCTAAATTGTAATATGATGATTAGATCACTGCAACGCATGACAACGTAAGTAAGGAAATTTCTAGTAGATGATGACGCAACAAATGGGGAGGAATTCGTGGACCACTGTTGAACTACAATCATGGAGCAAAAGTGGCACAGTGTGTAAAAAGGGGTGTTGCGTGTGAGAACTACACAAGGGAGGTGTAAACCTTGGAAGATTAAGTGGAACTGGTGCAAATGTAGAAGGCAGTTGTGTGTACGGGTTAGCGGTCCTCAGCGTCGAATGCAATCTAGGTAGCAAGGATGAAGTGGTTCAGGCACCCACCTATGATGAGGGATGCAACCGTATGCTGTGCAACCACCATCCTAATTAAGAAAAAAATCAAAACCCAACACGGCAGCAGGAACGGAAACACATTCCGCGAGGCATTCACGATGGAGCTTACGAAAAAAAATGTGGGATCCAGAACAGAGTTCGTTAGATAAAACCAACCAATTGGAATTTGCGTGTACCAGGGGTTCGATGGGCCTATAGGACCATAAACAAAATGGGGTGTGTGAAGATGACCCAATCCGTGATCAAACACAATGAAACTAGGAAGATAGAGAAAATTTCCCTGACCACCGCCCCAGTAGTTCGAACTGAATGCAAGAACCTGGGTAAAGGAATTCGGCAGTTACAAGCCATTCGGTGCAGGAGCTTGAAACTTCATGAACTCGATGAACTATGGGCACGGTTGAGGAGGAAAAGCATGATGTTGGACGAATAAATCAACAAAATGAAAACCGGAGTCGTATAAGTGGGTCGCGCGAATCTGAGAATAAGGGGACCAAACCTGGCTGGCCCTACTATGGTACTAGAACGAGCTGTGACCCTGCTATCATGGCTATGACCACATCAATGAGGGAGTGTACCGTATATAGTAGAGCGTGATGGGCTACTAGATACAAAGGTAGTCGAAAGGTGCCCGCAGCCTACGCTAGCAGGAAAATTGAAATCCTACACAAGGGGTGTGACCACCTGACTATTTGTAGGAGGCGGCCCAGTCTCAGCACTCCACATAGTTGGAAGAGGGTGTGCAACTATAAAGGAGTCTGTAGGGGGGTTGCGTGGCTCGGATGTGGCACACAAAATCAATATGAAGCACAGAACGCGTTCGCATATAAGGGACTGCGCTGCAACATGTGGAGGATGGAAGGTGACCGTCGCAGATACTGTTCATGATAATATGTCCCATTTAAGACACTCAGGAGTAGACGGTGGGTAATTAAGACACAGGGTTGGAACTAAGGTTGAATAGATCTACCACCAAAATCGCATTAATGAGCCACGGAAGGGGGTAACAATCGGATTTGAATTCAAAGAGGCATATAAAGCACAGGTGGCCTGTCACTAAACAACCCTTGGCCTATTTAAATTGTTGCATTATCAAACAAGCGGGAACCTGATGAACTTGTAGACCATACAAGAAAGTCCGTGGTTTGAAGCATTTCCAAAGGATACATAAGAGTCCCCGATTAAAATCATGAAAAAAACCAAGGGAGCTACCCAGAGTGCTACACGTTGGTAGGAGAGATACTAGAAATCACTAAATCACCTCAGACACTGAGGCCCAAAAAGGACCCACAGACAGCAGGACCAGTCCACATGTCTCCATGAAATCCCTGATTTGGCAAACTGTTGATGGAAGAGAAAAGTAAAATGGTTAATGTTCAAAGTGACGATGAGGAAGAGGACCCTCCTACCTTTGTTGAAGAGATGGAACTAGAGAAAGAGCTAGAAGAAGACATCCATCTAGTACGTGCCACAGCAAAGCTACCCAAGTATGTTCCTCCATGGAAAAGGAGGGTCAAGGTCCATAAATATATGGATGTTGTAACGAGCACACTCCTCACCCCATTCCTCCCTGAAGGGGTTCTATTTGAAGGTATGGTTGTAGGCCGCACATAGACTACAAAGTTTGAAGACTGGGATGTCACAGATACTGAGAAGTTCCGCATTTAGAAACTAGCGAACTGATGGAACAAGGCATGGAAGGGGTGGTTACCACTCTGGAACCACGGGCATGGCTATAGGGGGTGGAGGAGGCCGGGTTACTCCACCTCCTATCAATTCCTCACTTCCACGGCCCCCAATCACAATATTTGTTATCAGACAATTGCTTTGCCTAGTGCATGATGGGTACTTGTGGCTGGAGGAGCCCATTCCCATCACATCATAATTCATTCATAGGATTTCTTGACTTCCCTGTTTGGGAAGGGATCCCATGGAAATTGCTAGCGATGGGGACTTGACGCTAGTGGAGGCTATGAAAAAGAAATATAAGTTGGAAAAGAAGAAGAGTTAGTATGTTATTACTAGTATTCATGAAAATGAGGTCTACATAGCTACCCAGTTATTGGCAGGAAAGGTGATGAGAAATGCAGAAGCAATGAGGTACCAACCACAATCATTAGGATCATTGACCAATGCATAGAAGGGGTGCCATTCAAATGGGTGTAGTTCCTTTGTGATGAATTTCTGACAAACTGCGAGGAGGCCCAATAAGAGGGTAAGAGCTTCCACTATGCATGGTTGCCCCTATCCATCCTTTCTGTTACTAGCGAATTACCAGAGGATAGTCAATTTCCTTCCCTTTACCAAGCCTAGCTAAAGGCAACAAAATACATGTTGTTGTGGGCAACAAAGGACGCTACGCGGATTAGAGAAACCAAGATCTTTTGGGTGCTGATGGAGGCAAGCATACGACTATGGATCAACGAATGGCCATGCCTCTCTGCCGAAGTATACGATAGTTTAAAAAACTTTGCAAACTTTAAAGAAGATATGCACAATGTATATATTAGGGTGTAACAACCCCAAAGTAACAACACATAATTAATTAGATTAATCAAGCGATTTATAATCAATGAGAAATTTAACAACTAGTTAACATTAAATTACAAAAATATGAGTGAAGAGAGAGACAACTTACCTGTGGAATGTTAGTTGAATTTTGCTACCTACAACAAAGTATTGCGAACGACTCTCCACCCAACCAAAGGCTTAGTTGCACAAAATATTGCTACAACTAGCGACCCCCAAGCCCTCAATCAACGTCCTACTGCCAAGGTATCCTTTGTCTCCCAACACTATTCTCCCAAGAGAATGGATGGTGGAATCATGGAATAATGGAATTCCTCTCATCTTCCTCCCCATCTATTAAATAGAGAAAACATTGGAAGGGGAAGCACATGCACACACTCCATGTGTCAACATGCATCTTTATTGCTTTCTTGTTTTATTCTTTTGTTTTTACTTTTGGATAGCTTTACTGATTTTTACTGCTTTCTTGTTTTATTTCTTTTATTTTTACTTTTTGATAGCTTTGCTGATTTTTACTATTTTTCTGTTTATTCTTATTTATATTTATTTAGAGCATGTAATTAATTTATTAATTTATTATTATTTATTATTTATTTACTATTACTATTTTTTATTATTTTTTATTATTTATTTATTATTTTATTATTTTATTTATTAGTTTATTTATTATTTATGATTTATTATTTTTATTATTTATTATTTATTATTAAGGGACATTACACAGGGTGTGAAGGGATCCAGAGCAGAAGTGGACCACACTCCCCTTCATCGCCATAGATGACACTATCTTCGCGGTGGTCGATACATGGCCACGAAAATGGCGCACCCTAGATGTGGTAGTGTGCGATGAAGTAGAGATTCAGAAACAAAAGGTTGTTGCCAAGCAGCTGGCCCAATAAAAGTGGAACGAACAACTAGTTGCATAAGTACGGGCGTCCCCGGAGGCAGTGAAGGCAGCCGTAGAAACAACTACAATAATCAGGGCCACTACGACGTAGGAAGAAAGACGCCCAGACATAACAACATAACAAGGGATAGATGCGACAATGGAAGGCGCGGACCTTAGCACCACCTCAACCCAATTGAAATGACCATGCATACCAGAATGCACTGGGCTACGAAAGAAGAATAAGGCTTCGAAGTTGGAAGGGGAGCCTATTACAATGATCGAGGGTGATCTATACGACATTGACGATGCAGTTCATGAATCCATTGGGGAAGTGATCCAAGAAGTAATGACAGAGCAACAGACTGTGTTGGGGGTGCTCAGGACACAAATCTAGGATCTTCAAGTGTGGGCCCCATAATAGGGAATGGTCACTGCCCACGGGACCACAGGTACATCAACAACTGAGCAGTTGCTACAAGCTAAAATGGCTAATACTATTGTGGTATGGAGGGGGCACTGACAGTGGATAGCGTGGAAGATAGAGCTACAATCGGCCGGCTCAAGGGCCTTGCATTAAACTTGGCTGGCCTTCCGCATGAATTATTATACCAAATGCAGGATGGAGCCACGATAGAACTCCATGCTAGGGAAGGATGCGCAGTACAGATTCTCAGTGAATAGTGGATCAATATTGAGTAGTTGAGTCTCCAACACAGTGAAGCAATAGCTCAGACCCAGCAGTTGGAGCTAATCATCGAGGAAGAATGTCATCGTGTCCCCTAACTTGAGATTACAGTAGAATTACCAGTGGGTATATGGATCCACAAATTGGCTAGTGGATTCTGCACAGCGAAAGAAGAAGTGATGAAGATCTAGTTGGACCTCGGCTTACAGATCGCGAAGCTGAAAATGAAGGCACAACCCTCTACACCACCAGAGGTCTAAGAGTAGCAGCAACGCGCCATTCAATCTGGCCAGGAAGCAATAGCATGTGCCATGCAGGACTGCACTGGCTTGTTAGAAAGTCACTTAACACGGTCACTTCACTCCAGGAAGACCCAACATTAAAACGGTTAGAGACGGAAGCACGAGAGTTGTAGCAGGCCTATGATAATGTCTAGGGTACCACACGGACGGTTGACATTACTTAGTGATTGGCCAAGATCAGGGAGGCACAAGCTCTCAAGGCACAAGTCAACACTGCTCGACAAAAAGAAGATGTGCTTAAAGAACGCATCAAGCCTTGGCTTGATGAGGCATTCATGGTCACTGCCAACATCGAGGAAATGCTAGCACACATGCGAGCAGTATGCAAACTCAGACAAGCAAGTGAAAGTGATAATGATGTATTGGAGGCTCATGCACAACAGGTACATTGGATGGCAGAAGAATGTGTTTCAGATGTAAGCAAAGCGTAGAAGTTGTTGGATGACCTTCGCGTGAAGATCAATGCACCAGCGAAGTGACTCAAGATGAGTCATGATGATTGTGTTGGGGGCCTATTGGGCAGCAGATCCCTAGTGTAACGATTTTGGGTCTTAAAGCTCACAATTTTGGGGTAATAGTAGGCTAAAGGTTCCGCGAAGTGCACGAAGCACGAACTGCAATGATTCAAGTCAAAGGGTTGTCTGCTCAAGAATAATGTAAGATAATAGAAATTTAGTTAGCCTGCCCATGGTCCATGGGCCATGGGAATGTATAAATAGAGCAGGGCTCTAGGTTTAGAGGTCAGTTTTTTGGTTAAGATCTAAAGCGTATGGGTTTGTACAAGCAAGATTGCTTTGAGTCTGTAAGTCTGAGTCGTGGCTGGTAGTAGTTAGAGTAGGCTCTGCAGCTGTGTGCACAGAGACCTGGTAGATTTTGTAGCTGTGTACGTAGACCCCTGTAGTTGAGTGCGCAGGGTGGAAGTGATTGTACTGAACAAAAGATTAATAAAGATAAGTGTTTCTAAATTATTGTGCATCTAGTCGCAGATCTACATGTTTGTGATTGTGTTCTGATTTTATGCATATCTGGAAGATTTATGTTTGCACATGCTAGTTATAACTGTTGAATGCTTGATTAAAGACCTTAAGAATTAGATCTGATCTATAGTAGCCACAATAATAATAAGAATCTAAGAAGTGCCTCGTCGCCAAGCTACGCAAAGGCCTAACAGCTGTGCGGAGTAGTGCGAGTGCGTGGATTGGTTCATGACCCCTCCAAACGTCATCAAGACATCCCAAGGGTGGAAACCTAGTTCCAACACCCTCCCATACTACCTCGGGTGAGACTTCAATCCGCGCTCCACGGATTGTTGCCAAAACGGCCTGTAATGTGGGATTTTCTTGGCTAAAACACTTCCAAACCTGGGTCATGCCCTAATAAGTCAACAAATTATATGATGACTTTTCATATTCCAATTTTAACACTTGGAATTTCATTTACAACATAATTACAAATAATATTACATTTCACACTTGTACCCATATAAAACAAAATAAGCTAGAGATAACTTGACAAGCTAACATGACACAACACTATGATGGTAGAGTTTGGGAGAAGTCTAGCTCAACAACCCCTGCTTGTTGCTTATCGATCACTATTGGCTTGAGGGGATCAGACCCAAGTTTAGAGTTAGTTGCACTAACCAACAAAACCCTTTATAACTAGACCTTTTGGTAACGATCTTCTCATGTAGACTGTAGTCTCACCCGAGACAATATTGGGGGATGATGGAACCAAGTTTCTGCATCCAGAAGGATATGGAGTATGGATCTTGGCTTAGTCTGACTCACCTACAAATATATTATTGTGCTATGTTATCCTACTTAATATTATACTGAATACGATCTATTCATACAAAAAGAATCCTATGAAGATCTAAAGTCCTATCTACTATGCATAAATTAATGGCTCTTAACTGTAATTAGTTGTAACAAAGTTTATATACTAATTTTGATCTTATATTTCATTGTGCAACACAAAAGTAAATAGTAATTGCATCAAGTAATGTATATAAAGTAAGTACAAAGGTTTTCCTTCAAAATATTCTTTATTATCTTCAAATCTTCATAATTACAATGTTTCTTACCCTCCGCACACAACTACAGGGGCCTACGCACACAAATGCATACTTACCAATGTATCCACACACACAGCTACAGGAGCCTTCCCCTTCACCTGGAAATATCTCATAATTACACAACCAAAAACATCAAAACAGATCCATTGATTGCGTAATTGAGTTACATTCCACTTACTAAGACACCCCTTTACATATATATTTTTTCTTTTACAATACCATGGTTTGCAAACCATGGGTGAAGCTCAAAACATATGAATTAATCCTATCTTTTAAAAACTAAGGGGCTTTGACCAACCCAAAAGCCCCTAGGACTCCTAAAACACTCCACAAATCATGCTCTGCTCCTTAAAATGTGGGCTTTTAACAAAAATTTGACCTAGGGGGACCCTACCCAATAGGCCCCCAAAGATGTGACTCATCCCAAGTCACTCAGCTGGTATGTATTGAATCTTTTCTTTCACACCGCTATATGCATCCTTCGAAGGTTAAGTGTCGCTATGCACTGCATGGCAGCCTGTCGTACTTCCTCTACAAACTTCTTTGTCGTTGGCCCTGTTGTCACCATATCGATGGTTCTTTGCATTTGTCTTATGGTCTTCAGCTTGTTCTCTACTATCTGTGAGAGATGAATGGCTTGATTGGCCCATGGCTATATCTATGCCAATATTTTCTTCTCCTTGAATCATAGCTCATCAATTTTTCCATGCAAAAACATTCCTTCTTAGAGACAGTCAAACCGTTGCGTAGGTGCTAAGGTTTGCACTGTTACTTTGATTTCATGAAACTGTTACTACTTATTGCATATCTTTGCCTGTATCTTTTGTACATGTGGGTCCTCCTATATTTCGGTGCATATCTCCATAGTTTCTTCAAATATCTGGTTATAGTCCTTGACTATAGTATCTATATTCTCCATAGTAGCCTTGATATTCACGTCACTCTACTCATGAACCTCTAGGGTAGTTGTCGGCTACGGCCTCACCTGAAACTCCATGATCTACATTTCCAGTTCGAATTTTACTTTGTCAACTTCCGCCTTTGAATATTTAACTACTACTACAAGCTTATGCAACTTCTCTTCGGGTGCTAGCTCTATCTGGATCTGGAGCTCCAATAGCTACCTACAAACTTTGGTGATGGCCTCTTCTAGTTGTTGCCTATGCAAAATTGCCTCGCGATCCTTGATGGCCTGATTATTTTCTTCAAACATCTTTTACTTGTCATCTTTGACTTCTTTAATTACCAATAAGTTGATATGTTCCTAGATCTTTAGTTCATTGGTGACTCCCTGATATACCTCATGCAAGGTTTGAATGGGGAGCACTACAAGATTGTACTCATATTTTTCCAGTGCTACACATGCTCCTAATATTTGACAGTCTCAAAATGTAGAGCATCTCTTGGGGCTCGAATATGATTACTGTTTTCTATGAGTTGTCTATTTTCTTGATGGTACCACACTCTCTTGAAACACACTCGCCTAAGCCATGCTCGCTTGAATCGCACTTGCCTAAACCTCCAACTCCTTGATGCCCTTTCTAACCTCTTTCAAAACTAGTTTATATTGATCTTCAATTTTCCCCCATATGTCCTCCATCACATCTCAGACAACGTCTCTAATATCATTGATTTCCCCCTCTGTGAGGACCATCGGCTCTGCGCCAATAGATCTGACCGAATGTTTCTTCTTCCACGATCCTCTAGTGCTTCTTCCACGATCCTCTAGTGTTTCTTCTTCTACCTCCTCAGTGTCAACAAAAGGGTCTTCACCACCTTCATTGTCACCTTCAATGGCCTATTCCTCCAGCTTGAATTCATGCTCTGTCTCCAGCCTAGTGTCCTTTTCCATCTTGATGGTGAATTTATTAGTCTCCTTCTTATTTCCCTTCCTAGTTGGTTACTTCTCGATCCATGCACCTGAAATATCTTTCACTTTTTCAGTAGTGTCTGCTTGTTCTATCTTTTCTCCCTTTTTGGCTAAAGTTAGATAATCACTTGTCTAGTTGCTCACCCCTTACATGATGTCAACATCAATGACCAAAGATGGCAGTTCATACCACACCTCCTCTAGGTCCTTTTTGGTGCGGATGTGTACGTGGTGAAAGTCCACCTTGAAATCTCCAATCGCTCTGTATTGTTCAACTAAAATTAGTGAAAACCTTGGATTCTAGCTGATCACTATGCGAAAATCCATTTCAAACAAGACCTAGAACAATTTGTTCTTTTTAACATGGGTCAGCTCCTTAGAATCCCATATTGAGGCATACTTCACATCCTCGTAGATATCAAGGTTCACAGTGGGGAACTGTGGCTCCTATGGATTTCTCCATGCTATCAACATGATCAAGAGAAATAACCATGCATAGTGGAATTTCTTCCCCTCTCCTTGTGCCTCTCGACAGTCATCCAACAATTCTTGGCAAAAATATCTTTCCTAGTTAAATTGGATGCCCTTGTGGCACTGTGTAGCCAATGATATGACTAGCATAGGGACTTCATCCGCCTGACAATTCCTCATTATTTTCCTTGCCAAAATGTGTGCGAAAAAGTGTGCAGCTAGATCATTAATGGATATGATAACAAATCATCAAGACTTCATGATCAGGTTATAATCCTTCTTCATCTTCTAGGCTAATTGTTTCTCCTAAGATCTTCTTACAAATGCGTCAGCGGGGTTTTATCCTTGGTAGCGAAGCGCAATTATCCCTGTAATCAGCATATCATCAATGGGTATTTTCGTCCCCAAACACATACATCCATCATGCACCAACGCCAATAGCTGGTGCACACAGATTGTGTTGATATTGTTGCACCCAAAGTGTGGAATATATAGCATATTCAATAGCCTAGCTCGTTGAATTATTGCTATGCACAACAATGGTTGGACCCTTGTTACTCCAACTTCTTCACAATAAAATTATTTCAGGTACTTTCTGGGCTTGAACTAGGGATACTTACTCCAATCATTAAGATCCCAATCCTCCATGTGCAATTGTGGCATGCTTTCCAATAGTTCTCCCTCAACCGTCACCTCATCCATTAATAATGTTGTAAAAAATTTGAATTTCATAGCATCTGGGTCTCGAGTAACCTTTGTGGTCAGATTTCGAGGTGGCATATAGAGTGGAAACCTGGAGACTAGTTCCACATCTTCTGCATTGATATCTTTGACTCCACTAGCCACTTCTTTGACATATGAATCTTGGGGCTCCATTGGATGCTTCTACTTATCCAACCTCTCCTTAGTTCTCTTTTCCTTAGTGATTTTTCTTGGTGATTTCCTAAATGGAGCCTCCCATGGATTCCTTTTCTTCTGCTCTCTTACGCCAATAGTTTTCTTCCTAGTGACATGTGCTACAGGCATAGAACTCATTAGGAATCCTAGCCCTCATCTAAGAAATTATTGTTCAATCTCTTCTAAAGTCTTACCTGATATGCAACAGAATACTCGGCTCGCACTTAAGAAAAAAAATCACCAGTTAAAATATCAATGAGAAAAGTGTGCAAATGTGGAGTAGGTTGCCATATTTATGACATTTTTGAATTTCAAACTGCATTATCTCCTTTAGATCTGCCTCATAAATGTGAATTTGGTGGAATATTTTCCCACATATGCCCATTAAATGCATTCCCTTTGCTCCTTTTAACGAAACTTTCCTTGTCAACTCAACTGTAGCAACCCCGACGATCATATTCTAGATGAACTACGTGAGACCCTTCCCTGCAGTGTACACACTCCTTCATCACAACTTCCTCCATCCACACCATCCTCCTGAATACTACACACTACTTCCTCGGCAAGGTATCTTAAACTCTCGTGCTTCCTTCCAACTACCTGTAGCACTAATACTTGTCCTCATTCATATAGTTATTGTGCAGTCCCAGGGACAAAATCATCCATGTAGATTTTCAACCTACTACCATTTACCTACCCAGGAAAGAGATCTCCATTAAACTTCATGAGATGAACTGCACCACCATCTAAGATATCCCTGAAAATGTATGGTCCTAACCAATGCATTTTTAATTTTCCCAAGAGCCTTGCGAACTTACTGTCATACAACAGAACAAAGTCTCCAGTCTTGAAAGTTTTCTGCTTAATATTCTGGTTATGCCAGGCCTTTTCTCAATCTTGCTGCACTTGTTGGTGAAATCATGCAATAAATTGATCTTCTTCGAGTGTGAGTGGTTGGTCCAATCTCTCCTCTAGAACGTCATTATCTGTCATGTTTGTAACTATGGAAATTCTAAGACTCAGAACTATGTATTCCATATACATTACGACTTCCTGTCCATAAACCAATCTAAATGGAGTCTATCCTTTCAACTTTTTGTAGGTAGTCCTATATGTCCATAAAAATGTTGGTATGCACACATCCCAATTGTTTCTATTGACATTATAGACTTTAGTCAGATTGTTCTCCAAGATTTTGTCAAAAGCCTCAACCATGCCATTTTCCCGAGGATGATAAGGCATGCTCTTCTGCTGGTTACCTGAAATTCATCTCTCAATGTGTCAACAGTGTTGTGTAGGAAGTGTGATCCTCATTTTCTCATCATTATCATTGGATACCAAAACCTTCACAAGATATATTCAAAGATGAATTGTGTAGCAGTGGTTGCACTGCAATCCTTTATCAGTTGCGCTTCAACCCACCTGGTTATATAGCTCATCAGGGCAATAATGTATCGTGAACTAGACTTCTTTCTTGGGGGATTGATCAGCCTAATAAATTCAATCCACTTATCAAAATCCTTCAAGTTGACTTGTGGCTTCAACAAAAATTCTTTCCTTCTCGATAGTCTTCCAGTCCTCTGGCAGACATTGCAAACACTACAATATTATTGGGAATCCTTGTGCACTGTGGGCCACCATAGTCCTACTCTTAAGATCTTCTGCGCAGTGGATTTTCCTACATAGTGTCCTCCCATGACACCACCATGTTCTTCATCCAAAATAATATGTCTTTTGTGCTCAAGGATATATCTATGCAATATCTTGTCAGGGCCCATTTTATGCAAATGCCCAACAATCAGAGAAAAATTCGCAGCTCTAACTAGGAGTTCTTTCTTTTGTTGAGTCATATACTCCACTAGGGCTAGTCTAATAAACAAAAAGTAAATTATATTGGAAAAATGATCATCGAACATCCTTACTCCAAAGAGTTATGCATCAAGCAGTCCTTCTTCAATGTTTTTTGGTTCTTCGCCAGTCTCAATTCTGGACAGATGATCCGGCCCAACATTATGTCATCCATGCTTGAATATTACTTTAAAATCATACCCTTGGAACAACAATAGCCACTTGTATATCTTCCCCCCAATATAGGGTTTTTCACCAAATACTTCAATGCAAAATGGTCTATAAACATCTTGAGGTGCATGCATAATAAGTAATGATTGATTTTCTGTAGTGCATACACCATAGCCAAGCCCTCTGGATCTGTTGTGGAATAATTCCTTTTTCCCTTAGATAATTTTTGACTCGTAAATGTGATGGGTTGATTAAGATCCCATTCTCCTACCTACACTAAGACAACCCCCAAAGCTATCCATGATGTATATACATGAATGTGGAACTCCTTCTTCCAATTTGGAAACACCAAGATTGGCACAGTAACCATTTTTTCCTTTAAAACGTTGAGGCTCTTTTTACATTCATCATCCCAAAAAAAGGTGACATCTTTCTTTAGTAATTTTTCCATTAGCACAATGATCTCTGTGTAGGCCTTTATGAACTTATGATAATAACGAGTATGCCCTAGAGTTGCATGTAGTTGTTTCACATTTTTTGGCGGATCCAGATTGATAATAACAACGATTTTTGCAGGGTCCACCATCAAGCCCTTCTTGAAAACAACATGTCCCAATAATATTCCATATGGTACACAAAAAATACACTTTTTGGGGTTTAGCAAGATTTGACATTTCCTGTAGGTATCCAACATCAAGCACAAGCTCAAAACATGCTTCTTTAATAGTCCAAAGATTGTCAAGTCATCAAAGCAAAACTCCATAAATTTGTGAATGAATTATTTAAACACTGCGATGACAACTCTGGAGAATATCAAAGGTGCATTCTTCAACCCAAATGGCATGATTGTATACTGAAACAACCCTCATTCAGTAGAAAATGCGAACTTACTCCTATCTTCTAGTGCGATCTTAATCTGATGGTACCCTGAAAAACTATCTATAAAGGAGTAGGCCTCCTATCATCCCACGTTTTCCTAAAATTCATCATTGAATGGTGTTGGGAACGGGTCATGTACGCATGTTTTGTTCAACTTTCTTAAATCGACACAAATCCTTATCTCGCCCTTAATCCTTTTCTCCTACACTACCATTAGGCTCACCTAGTCAGATTCTTCCTCATGTTCAATTATTCCAGCTGCAACCATCTTCTCAAGCTCCTCCTTCACCTTCTCTTTGTATTTTGGATTTAGCCTATATGGTCGTTGTTTTACGGGTTTCACATTTGTCTTCAAAGTGATATTCATGATGACTAGATCACCTATAATTCCTTTTAACTTTGTGAGCTTAATTGGAAACAACTCCTGGTACTCATGCAGTAATTTAGATACCTTACGCATTGTATCCTCATCCCATTAATCTCCAATACACACAAATTTGGGCCTTGCCTCTGAGCCTATATTGAATTGCTTCATCTTAATAGATTGTGTTATGTGAGGTATCTCAACTTTTAGTCCCACAACCTCACATTGTCCTTCTCATTCAGGGAATTTAATGTTTCATAGATCTTCCTCACCCTCTTTTGTGGTCATATTATAGAATTTTATTGTATTCTACAAACTGTGCAGTCCAATCAGGTTGTACCCAAGATGTTAGATCATTTGGTGTTAAGAAAATTTGTACTCTGATTTCCTGAAGGGAATCATCGATAAACTGAAACCCATATTTGAAGCTGAAGGTCAATATGAAGCTTTCCTTCAGACCATACCACTCAGTGATTCCATGGCACAACTCAATTTTCAGATACCAATTCATTGGTATCACATCCAAAGTGTGGACAAATATGTGTAGCCATTCTAGTTGAGGTTCTTCACCCCATGTCATAGTCTAATGAGGAAAATGTTCATAGGGATCATCCTTACCATTATACTTCTCTACGAGCCTTGTGTTTGTGTGACCGAACTTGAGCCTCATTAATCGGCGATATTCCTTCCAATCTCCTATATTGTCTTTATGTGTGCCCCACCATCACACATGTGTAGACCTCAAATCTATATCCAAGGGTTGGATTCATTTTTCTTCTTCTACATCCCTTTAAAACTCATCCTGAAATAGGATGAAATCACCTATCTTGTCTTAGTAATGTAAATTACGTACCTCCATTGAGATGTGGTGATGATATTTTGTAAGTCTGTTACAACACAGAGTAGAAACTTTGTGCAACCAATTTTGCCAATTCTCCAATCCCTCATCGGAGTCTGAAACACATGAACTATCATTTTCCTAGCTTATCCTCCCACTTTTGGTGGGGTTATTCTAATCCTCATCCCACACAATTAACCTATAGATATGGTCAACATATTCATCACCATATTCATCGCAGAGGGGTTCTATGTATTGCGCTCCTTCGTAGGGGTCCAACGAAACAATGACCCTCGTACCATTCTTCTCAAATACCATACTTCTTTTTTTTAGATTGATTATGGCATCCATGTCAAAATCCCAATCGATTCCAATTAAAGTCGGATAAAAATTTCTGTCATCCACAATGTCAATGAATTCGAAGTTGCTACCATGATTTCTCCTTTAGTGTCCACAAAAACTCCATGCAATCGACCCATCAGAAGGAATTTTTGTTGATTGGCCATGTGCATCTGAATCGGTGACCATTGTAGCTTTGGTTGCCCCATTTTCTCCCATGTATGCTTTGGTAATACATTCGCATCTGAGCCCAAATTTATAATTACTTGATCCATTTTAAATTCGCCGATCTGCACAGTTAAGCACACCTCTCGGCCAATTCTTTTCTTATTTCTACATACTTTGTTTACTGTGCATTGTTCAGGCTATGGCTTCTCTTTACCAGTGCAATTTTCGATTAGTTCTTGCAATAATTCCATTGATTTTTTATCCCTTAGCAATTGCATATATGTCTATAGAAATGACTTTAGAATGTTTGGATCAGGGCTCTCTGTCATAGTAACCACTTTAGGATTATTCTTATGTGGTACTCGTTGCATCTATGCCTTTGATGTTGGAGCTCTCTGGTCCATGAAATTATTCTTCACTTCCATGAATGTTTCTTTCTCCCTCTGTATATTGAACCTAGTACTATTTTCTCCAACCTTTCTGACCCATGTATCCACCATAGGTTTTTTCCCTCTATTTTATCTTCTCCTGTAGTTGCACCACTTTATGTCACTATGTTAACATTTGGATCATATTTGCATTGCTCAACCCTCATCATTTGAAAGTTTTGTACAAGTTGTTTATTACTCTTTCCTACATTTTAGCCATCAAAATAGGACAATCCTCTATTACATGGTCGAATTGTCTACAATACTTATAGGAAAGGGTAGCGGAGTATGGAAAATTCCATGCAAAAATGTCTAGCTTCACCATAGTTATAGCATATAATCTGACCTCGGCCTCGTCCAATGCCCCCTCCTTGACCTTGTCCTCAACCCTGAAATACTCCATGGGTTGCAAGTGAACAATGATATTCATGCGCCTAGCCTTAATCTTGCATTTTGTATGCCATAATTTTCTCTATCATCAAATCATAGCTATGAAAATTTCTTTCATCGTGTCCTATTGACCGACAGAAGTTACAAAATAACTGCTTTGGCAACTGCACATACTTCTATAACAAATAAAAGTGGTTAGTGAGGTGCTAGCTTGTGACTCAGCAAATACTTCACCATACACTCGATCTGGTACTTGGTCTAGCACTAGGTTCTAGCTTCAGACGATTAGGACCACCAACAACCAAATAATCACGATAGACATGACATTGGTTCTTATAGTGACCCTCCACTTTACACTTTATGCATCAAATGTCTGAGCACATATCAGACTGAACTTCTTTTTCCTTCTTCAAATATTGTAGCTCCATATGTAAGCTCACTAAAGGGGTCTATATCTGTTGAACTCCTACGTGAGTATCCTGTATTGGTGATGTTTCTAGATTCATCGCAATTTCTAATGCTTCAGCTTGCGATGAAATCTTTTTCTGTGATAGCGGTAATCTGAAATGCGGTAATAACGCAACTATATACCACTGTTTTTGCTGCTCATCGAAGATCTAAAATTTGACTTGCCCAAAAAACATTTTAGTCTCTGATATAATTCCTAGGTATTCTCGTTGATTTCTTTCTTAATCTCTTTTATCTTCTTAATGCATTGCGATTGTGAATTTCTCTTCTTGAACTCTGCACTCAGTGATTTGTTTATCTCATCTAGCAAAGCAGATAGGTTTGTCGTAGTATACTTAATATACCATGACATCACTCTATCCGGCAGTGCTATGAAAAGCTGATATTTATTCATATATTCATCATCGATTTGTTGTGCTTTGCATACAACTTCTTAGAAAAACCAAAATTTCTCAGGATCCTTTGATCCCTGACCCTTAAAAACAAGCATCTTTACTACGTTAGCCATATTAAATGGGGAAAGAGGAGGTGGAGGAGGAGGTGATGGTGTAAGTGTATGAGGTGGGGGTGAAGGTGGAGATGGAGTGGTTGGATGGGGAATCCCAGAAGTGCCTTGATTATCTGATTGTGATGCACCTCTAGGTGTGCTAGGGTTGCTTCTTTCTTCTTCACTTTCTGATTCACCCAATAACGGAATGTAAATAGTTTCAGCGAAATTATCATGGTCTATTTTGAATTTCTTTCCTCTCTGCGTAGATCCAATATTACTTTTAAACATAAATCCTCTTGCATGTGAAGTACACTCTTTTCACATAATAACATCTTAATCCAGAGCTTTAAGGAATTCCAATACTTACCTCACAGACCCTTGAAAAACCGACACCCAGCTTCACTATAGGATACCAATGTGTCAATCGTGAATTCAATAATAAAGCCTTTGAGAACACTATTGATCAAGTAATCAACAACTCTTATGATCTTATATTCAGTATCCTTGAGTCACTCAATTAGCTCTGGGGTCCATGTAGTAGGCTCGCCGCACTTCTAACAGGCCTTACTTTCAGCTAGTTTGGAAAGCCACTCATGCAACTCATTAGGGAATGATGCAAAAAATATTTCATTTTGTTTTGTAAATATATACCTTTACAACAAACTTTCTATTGAAAAGAATGGATTTATATTCTTGTGTTACAAATTCACGCAACTTCAGATCGACCCAATCTTGAATCTCTTTTCTGGACAGATGCCATATCACATATCCCTCAGACAGATCCCAGTTCTAGAAACAAAGCCATTTTTTTAGCTTGAGGGGCTTAGACCTAGGTTTAGAGTTAGTTGCGCTAACAAAAAAAAATCCTTTATCACTGACCCTTTCAACAACGATCTGCTTGTACCGATCGCAGTCTCAGCCGAGCTGATATTGGGAGATATTGGAACCAGCTTTCTGCATCCAGAAGGATATGGAGTATGGATCTTGGCTTAGTTTGACTCACCTATAGATCTATTACTATGATACTCTATCTTATTTAATATTATACCGAATCTAATCTATTCATACAAAAAAGACTCCTTCGCAGATCTAAAGCCCTATCTATTGTGCATAAATCAATAGATCTGAACTGTAATTAACTATAAAAACATTTATATACTAAGTCTGATCTTATCTTTCATTGTGAAACACAAAAGTAAAAAATTATTTCATAAAGTAAAGTACAGAAAGTAAGTACATAGTTCTGCCTTCAAAATCTTCTTTATTATCTCCAGATTTTCACAATTACAATCCTTCTTACCCTGCACACACGGCTACAAGATCCTTCCCCTTCACCTGGAAATATATTACAATTACAGATCCAAAAACATCAAAACCTATCCATTGATTGTGTAATTGAGTTACATTTCACTTACTAAGACACCCCTTTATATATTTTTTTTCTCTTACAATACCATGATCCGAAAGCCATGGGCAAAGCTCAAAACGCATGAATTAATCCTATCCTTTTACAAAATAAGGGGCTTTGACCCACCCAAAAGCCCCTATGACTTCTAAAACATTGTGTGAATCGCACTATGCTCCTCAAAATGCAGGCTTTTTACAAACTTTTGACCTAGGGGGACCCTATCTGACAGTCACATATTGGTGCCAAGCCTGGTACTATGTGATGATGACCCCAAACTATGTAATGATGTGTTAGTGGAAGAAAAATCTAGCCTTCATGGCATCTGGGTACACTATCTTAGAACATATATCCAACTCATTCTGAAGCATGAGAAACATTTTCCTAACTTTAACAGTACCACCAATTAACTTCTGCATGTTCTCTGAGTTCAACTCTAAGTATTCCCTATTGGAATTTTATCTAAGCTACTCCAAGTACCCTTTTACCTCCTGTCAAACTTGTTTCTTGGGCTTAGCTTTGGTGAGGGAGCCAACTGATGGGATCCGGTATGTTATCACCAGGACATCCAAACTACTATACAACCGTACATTTGAGGTGTGAATGTTGCCAATGAATGAGGCAAGTTCCTTTTTTTTTCTGAATCAACATTCAAACATTTTATTTCTCTATCTTTTCCTGTGGCTTCATTTTCTTCACTAATTCAAATGGCACCCCTTTGTACCACATTGTCCACCCTTGCACATAGGCAGTGAAAACTTGTTATTTTTTAGAGTTTTAACAAACTCTTTTCTCTATTGTTGTAAGTCATGCAAACATACAATTGCTTTATGTATGGTGGAAAACTTTTCATAGAGCTTCCACATGGTTTCTCCAAGTGTTTGATACTTCAGTAAGTCTCACTGATATCATCTCCCCCAATGAAAAAACTCCATTTTGCACTACTTCTCATATTTGTTCTGCCTCTTGCCCGACAACCTACAAGTTTTGTGCTAGTTGCTCATTCTTGACCGTCAAATACTGAACATTTGATCTTGTTGATCCTGCATAGGCCAATTTGGTTTCGACAATGGCTTTTGGATGCTTCCTGGTGTCTGACACTATCACCCTTTCTCTAATGAATGCAAGTGATGTGTGATCATTCAGAAAGTGTTTTCTCCATTCTTTTACAATCCCCTTTTTAAGCTCATTGAATGATAGATTGTACATAGCCATTACTAGATCATCATCAAGGAGAACAACATCTCCTTGCTCACATGGGGCTGGATCTACTGCTGGGGGTGGTGGAGATGGAGGTATGATGTATGGTGCTCTTAGCATCAAGTAAACATCTTCATGTTGTGATTCTTATTCCATCTCCATGTTTTTCGATTCAATCAATTGCTCAATCTATTGAGTCAGCTCCCAATCCTACATATGTTCACCTTCCTCCTTGGCTATCGGTTGATCATGTTCCTACTCTTCAACCCGTATCGATGTTGTTTTGTTTGTTAGTGTACCTTTCCTTTATTATTCTTCTTGCTTCTGCTTCTCTTCTCGTTCTCTCCTTCTCAACTCATTTTCTTCCTTCAACTTCTTCTTGACTCATGCAACTTCAGTTATGATTCCTTTAACCTCTTCTTTTCTCTCTTCCTCCACTTTGGTATTTGTATCCTCTACTTTGTCTTTTCTTCTACTGCCAAAGCTACCTTTGTGACAAGAGTATCTGCTTTCATTTTGTATCTTTTCTCTCCCTCTCGACTGTCAACACTCTTTCTCTTTCCCTTTTATTTCATGGGATTTCTCCCTTGTGCTGGTGCTACTTCTGGAGATACCACTATCTATGGGGTAGCCTATGAAGTCCTTGCTAAACATACTATCTCATTGAGCCTGGAGGCATTATAGAAGTGACTCCAATGATCTGCCTCTGGCTAATGAAATTCCCTGCCGATCCATAGAAAGTAACTCTCATATAGTGGTCCTTACAAATACTACGAGGATCATATAGATTAAATTCCTTAGTGCCAAATTAAAATTTCACTATCTCCTTAGCCTTGACATCTACGAATTTCAAGTTCTTTATCTCGTATAATAAAATATGCAAAGGAAGTGTGGGCCATGGTGCTTTCTTCTTCCTGTGAAGTTGTTATGAAACCAGCTCACAAAAAGATAGAAAAGGTAGTTGAACGCCTTAGAATTCATCTTCTTCAAGGGGCAAACCTCCTTTACATTACACAAATGAACAATTCTTGGATGATTCAAATAAGAAAACCTTCTTTCTATACATAGGAGTCTAAGGGGTCACAATATAGCCAAGACAACCTAACAATAATAATATAAAGGCACAAAAATAGCAATAGAGGGATTCTATGGGGCATAGTAATAACAATATGGGGACAATAGGGGCACAACAATATTAATAAGGGATACAACTACAATAGTAATGGGGGCATCACTAGTATTATAGGGGCCTAACATGCCCCTCTCCTTCAAAAAAGTGTTTTCCTCAACGCTTGAGTAGTTTTGGATGCTTCTGTATAAAATTCTCATCCTCCCATATGGAATCTTCAGCGGATAAGTTCTTCCACTTGATGAGATGCTCCAAAATGGATCAATTTTGTAACAGTCGAGTTCTTGTTTCTATGACTGCTTCTAATTCAAATATAATTTTTCCTTCCTCATGAATTTCTGGCAATATTATTTCAACTGGGAGCTTGTCACCTATAACCTTCTTTAAACATGAAACATGGAAAACTGGGTGCACTCGAGAAGCTGCAGGAAGCTCCAATTTGTATGCCATAGTACCAATCTTTTGCAACACCTTGTATGGACCATAATACTTTGGTGATAATTTATTATCCTTCTTAGCTTGCTTGACGGACATTTGTTTATATGGTTGTAGCTGTAGGAATACCCAATCACCTACATCAAAACTTCTTTCATTGTGATGTTGATCACCTGTTGTTTCATTCTATTTTGTGCCAACACGAGGTTATCCTTTAAGAGTTGGATAATTTGTTGTGGATGCTCGATGTGATGTTCCACTACTTGAACCTTAGAATTTTATCTTAAATATGATGTGATGGATGGTGGTTGATATCCATAAAGTGCCATAAATGGGGTCATTTATGTTACAGTATGGAAGGAAGTGTTATACCACCATTTAGCCAGAGGCAACCATTTGACCCATTGTGTCTATTTATCAAATACAAAGCAACTAAGATATCCTTCCAAACATTTGTTTACTATCTCAGTTTTCCCATCAGATTGAGGATGATAAGATGAGCTATGAGTTAACTGACTACCAAGACAAGAAAATAATTTTGTCCAAAAATTTCTAGTAAAAATGTGATCTCTGTCACTTACAATAATCTTTGGGTTTCCATGTAGCTTTTTAATTATTTCCATAAATGTAGTAGAAACTGTATTGGCTTTAAATGGATGTGATTAATGCACAAAAGTGTGCGTACTTGGTAAGTCTATCAACTACCACCATAATGATAGTCTTTCCCTCAGACTTGGGTAAAATTGTGATAAAATCCATTGAAACCTCCTCCCAACATTGGCTTGGATTGGATAAAGCTTGTAATAGACCTGGTGTCCTAATTGTTTCAGCTTTATTTTGTTGGAAAACCAACATTCCACCACAAACTTTTGAATATCCGATTTAAGGCCATCCCAAAAAAATTCCTTCTTAACCTTATGGTAAGTTTTTAAAAATCCCGAGTGCTCTCCTAAGGGAGAAGCATGCAATTCCAGAATAATATTTTGTTTAAGTTGGAAATTCTTACAGAGGTATAAGCGATCTTTGTACCATAACGAATAATTTTTCCAGCTAAATGTATCATATGTACTGGAATATTTTTGTAACTTTTGAATAAGTGCCCACACTTCTTCATCATTCTTCCATTCCTCCCTTGCTTCATTTATTAAATCTGGTTGGATAATAGAAATGGCACACAACAATGATTCCACATCCTCATCCTTTCTTAAGAGTGCATATGCCACAACATTTTGCTTCCCTATTTTGTAGATGATTTCAAAGTCACAACCCAACATTTTTGTGACCCATTTTTGTTGTTCTTCAGAGGATAATATTTGTTCTAAAAATTATTTAAGGCTATCATGATTCGTTTTTACCTTGAAGTGTCTTCCCATTAGGTAGGGTCGCCATTTCTTAAGTGCATGTAGTATTGCCAACATTTCCTTCTCATAAATAGCTTTGTGTAAATACTTTCCCTTGATTGGATGACCTTCGAAAGTAATGGGTCATTCATCTTACATTAAAACAACACCAATTCCATTTCTTGAAGCATCACATTCCACAATAAAGGTTTTTGTGAACTCTGATGTAGCTAAGACTAGTGTTTGGCACATTGCCTCTTTAAGATGTTCGAAGGCCTTTGTTGCTTCTGGAGTCCATGAAAATGCATCTTTCTTCAATAATGTTTTTAGAGGTGCCACTATTTTCCCATAATTCTTAACAAACTTGTGATAATACCTTGTCAACCCAAGAAATCCTCGAAAATGATTTATGGATGTGTGGATTTTCCATTCCTTAATGTCTTTAATTTTGCTAGGGTCTACCTTAACTCCTTCATGAGATACGATATGACCCATATATTCCACCTCTTGTACTCCAAAGAAACATTTGGATCTTTTTTCATATAATTGTTTCTCCTCCAATAGTTGTAGCACCCTGTCATCATGTTCAACATGATCCTTCCAAGACTTGTTGTAGATTAGTATATCATCAAAAAATACTAACACAAATTTTCTAAGGGTTTGAAAATGTAATTCATCAAACCTTGAAATGTAGAAGTTGCATTGGTAAGGCCAAAAGGCATGACGAAAAATTCATAGTGACCCTCATGAGTTCTAAATGCTATTTTCAGAATGTCTTCAGACTTCATTCTAATTTGATGATATCCTGAATGAAGATCCAACCTGGTAAAGTAATTTGATCCATGCAATTCATCCAATAATTCATCAATGACAGGAATGGGAAACTTATCTTTAATAGTTAGCTTGTTGAGCTCCCTATAATTTGAACACATGTGCCATGATCCATCCTTCTTGTGCACCAATACTACTGGAGCAGAGAAAGAACTTTGGATAGGTTGAATTATACTAGCCTCTAGCATTTCTGCAACCATACGTTCAATTTCACTCTTTTTGGCATAGGGATATCTGTACAACCTAATGTTTGGAGCAACACTTCCTAGAATCAAATGAATAGCATGATCATGATAACGAATAGGTGGGAGACCTTTAGGAGTCTCAAATACCTTAGAATCATTGTCCAAGAATTTTTAGAGATCTAGAGAAATAGATTATTTCGATGTGGAAACATGTAACGAACATAATTGTGAAATTACGCCTTGTTTTTCCTTTTTTAGAAGCTTTGTCATACCATTAGAGTTGATTATATTCACCGGTTTCCCTGCAATACCCCTTAATTCAACTTCCTTTCCTTCCACATAAATGTAGGTTTTAACATCATAGAGAAATTACTTGCATACGAAATGTAAAACACATAAAATAAACAATGTGAGAGCATAACACATAAAACACATATACACAGAGATTTCCCCTGGATCCCAAAACCGAGACTACCAGTTTTTTTTCATTATGTTCCTTTCAATGTTATAATACATATTTATACATGCTAAAACATCTAGTAACATGGACCGAAAAACATCGTGTCCAATACCATGGACGGAAAACCATCGCGTCAAAAATCATGTGCAAAAATAATACACAAAACCATAGGTGGGTCTGCCCATCCTAACATAGGGTCCGCCCATCCTAACATAGGGTCCAAAACCAAAATTTTCAGGGGCGCTACCCTGGGCCCCATTAATTACGGTTATGGGTATGCCTCAAACCCCCTGTGACCCCCCCTCCCCGCCCTACTCCCCTGCTACACAATCAGCACAATGAAGGGGTGCTCCACCCCACTCTAACCCACTGGTTAACTACGTTGGCTAGTCGTGGAAAGAATATAACACAACCCAACATTCTCTCACTTGTTGTTTTCTTTCCACAGGGGGCCACAAGAGAGCTTAGTCATTTTTCCAGCCCTAAAACACCCATTGTCTTTGTACACCAAGAGAAATTCTCAGAGCTCACAAATTTTGTCAATGCATCTACAATATTCTTCAAAGTGTCCACCTTTACCAACAACACCTTTTTGTTTTCTATCATATCCCTCACAAAGTGATACTGAACATCAAAGTGCTTTGTCTTTGAATGATATGCGGGGTTCTTTGCCAAGAAAATTGCACTTTGGCTGTCACAGTCTATCCTTATAGCTCCCTGTACTAACCCCATACTTGAACACAATCTCTGCAACCAAACTGCTTCCTTGCTTGCATGAGTGGCTGGCATGTATTCTGCCTCTGTAGTTGATAGTGCCACTACAGATTGTTTCTTACTCATCCAAATAATTGCACCTCCAAATAGGATAAACACATACCCACTTGTAGATCTTCTATGATCCAGATCTCCAGCACAGTCTGCATCAACAAAGCCACGAATATCCAACATTTTGTCCAATCCTGATCTTCCTTGGTAGCACAAACCATAATCACTAGTGCCACACAAATACTTGAAAACTCGCTTCACTGCTATCCAGTGCTCCTTCCATTGTTTTGACATAAACCTGCTCAATACTCCCACTGCATGTGCAATGTCTAGTCTAGTACAGACCATTACATACATCAAGCTACCGAATGCACTTGCATATGGAACATGGGACATGTCCTCTTCCTCTTATTTTGTCTTGGGACACTATTTATCAGATAACCTCACACCTACAAGAATAGGAACCTTCACCAATTTACTATCCTGCATATTAAACCTCTACAGTATTGTCTTGACATACTTCCTTTCGTTTAACCAGAGTTTCCTCTTTTCCCGGTCTCTTTTAATTTCCATGCCCAAAATATAGTTTGCAGCACCAAGATCTTTCAAGTCAAATTTGGAGGACAATTGAGTCTTCAAATCTTGGATAATTTCATTATCATTTCCAACCAGCAACATATCATCCATATACAAGACCAAATAAATAACACGGTCACCAATTAATTTAAAATACACACAGTGATATGCTTTGCTTCTGGTGAAGTCAAGTCCCTGTATAAATGTATCAAATTTCTGATACCACATCCTTGGTGACTGTTTTAACCCATATAGAGACTTCTTTAACTTGCATACTAGTTCTTTCTTAGCCTTCACCACAAAGCCTTCAGGTTGCTTCATGTAGATCTCCTCTTCCAAATCCCCGTGAAGAAATGTTGTCTTCACATCCATCTGTTCTATCTCAAAATCAAAAACAGCAACAACAAATAAAAGTAATCTAATAGAAGTTACCTTGGCAACAGGAGAAAAAATATCACCAAAATCAATTCCCGGCACCTGGGAATAACCTTTTGCTACCAACCGAGCTTTGTATTTCTCCACCTTTCCTTATGCATTTGTCTTCTTCTTGAACACCCATTTGCTGCCAACAGTTTTCCTTCCAACCGACAACTCCGCCAAATCCCAAGCCTCATTTTTGTGCAAAGATGCCATTTCATCAACCATGGCCTCTTTCCACTATTTTCCATCCTCTGAATATACTGCTTCCTTCACAGTTCTAGGATCATCATCAGTAACAGACAAAGCAAAATTTGAACAGAAAGGAGATGGACTATACCTTTCTGGCTGCCTTCTTTCTCGAACTAATCTTCTCACACCCAGAGTTTGTGGCTCTTCATCTTCTAATTCCTCCTTTGTTGTAGAGTCTGATTCTTCCTCCTTAAGCTCAACGTCTATCTTCTCAGGTTCCTTTGGTTGGAATTCATGTTTAATAACATCTTTTACCTCTCTGAACACTACATCTCGGTTGTACACAACCTTCCGTGTGACTGGGTTCCAAAGCTTATAACCCTTTAAACCATCCTTATACCCAATAAAGATGCACTTTTCAGATTTACTATCCAACTTGGTTCATTTTCTCCTTTGGAACTTGTACATATGCATCACATCCAAATACCCTCAGATGTGAAAGAGAGGGTATCTTACCAGTCCATACCTCTTGTGGAGTCTTATCCTCCAATGTTGATGAAGGTGATCCATTGACCAGGTAACATGTTGTCTCCGCCACCTCTGCCCAGAATTCTTGCCTTAACTCAGCACCACTTATCATGCTTCTTTCCCTTTCCATCAACGTCTTGTTCATTCTTTCTGCAACTCCATTTTGCTGAGGTGTATATGGAGTAGTCTTCTGTCATGCTATAGCACACCTTACAGAATTCTTCAAATTCCTTGCTGCAAAAATCTCCACCATTATCTGTCATCAACACCTTTATCTTCTTCTCTATCTCATTTTCCATGAGAGCCTTAAATTCTTTAAACCTGCCAAAGGCTTCAGATTTCTTCTTAAGAAAATATATCCATGTATTCCTTGAGAAGTTATCTATAGATGATACATAGTACACAAACTTACCCAATGATGGAACCTCACAGGTCCAAACACATCACAGTGCACAAGCTCTAATATCTGTTTCGCCCTCTTACTACCAGAGGGGAAACTCACTCGATTCTGCTTCCCATATACACAATTTTCACAAAAACAAAAATCCAAAGAGCTATTACTCATACCTTCTACCATACCTTTACCATGAAATATTCGAAGGCCCTTCTCTCCAATATGTCCAAGCCTTTGATGCCACAACATGTATTTTCTCCAGAAACCATTAGATTTTCTGCTCCACTTTTGGGAACCACATAACTGTTGCACCTATCAATAACAGTGCTACCTTATATCTTGTATAGAGTTCCAATCCGAACACCTCGCATCAATACTAGTGCTCCCCGAACTATTTTGTAGGTATCCTTCTCGAACACTGTTTTTACACCTGCATCATCCAACTTGGTTACAAAAATTAGATTTATGGCTAATGTAGGAATATGTAGAACACCTGGAAGCATTATAATCCTTCCACCTTGCAACTTCAACTTTACTTTTCCGCGACCAATGGTTCTAGCCTTCCTGTCATCCCCCAAGATGACATCACCACCATCATATTTCTCATACTCGCAGAACCACTCTGTATGGGGAGTGAAGTGAAATGATGCACCCGAGTCAATCAACCATGCCTTATGATCTACATGTGTACTTGAAGAAGACAAGTGCACATCCCCACCTTCATCTAAGGTGGTTTTTGCCTCTGTAGAAGGAGCCTCATCAGATCTCTGTCCTTTGTCAAGAGCTTTATATTTATAGTCCCTTTTGAAGTGGCCTTCCTTTTCGCATTTCCAATGCACCACCTTTACAAGTTTTCCCGGAGATTTAGATCTTCCACTCGATGGCTTATTTTTGTTTCTGTTCTAGGACCATCCTTGTACAGACAAGGCATCACCATTCTGGCTCTCCATATTTTTCCATCTCATCTCCTTTGTCAGCAAGGCTGAGACTATTTCATCAAATTGCAAGGCAGTTGCATTGCTACTTATTGCAATAACTAGACTATCCCACGAATCTGGTGTTGAGCATTATGAAATGAGCATGTGGTGAAAGATTATGATAAAGTTTAGAAGATTTGTGAGCAACATAAAATGACTAATAATTACTTTTTTCCTATGCAAAAAAGAGGAAAATGGAAGATCACCACTCCAAAGGAAAAGAGAAGACAAAATCAATTACCATCCCTTTGATAGGGAACCACATCCAAACAAGGCAATCTAGATTGGAGTGTACAAGCTAGGAAAAGGAAGAGGAGATACCGACTCAGCGCAAGATAATTAAGAGATAACTGAGAAATAACGATCTGGCGAATCCCTCAGGATACTTTGATCCTGAGGGATCGCTACCTCAAAGATTATCTGTATCATTGATATTTCCGCTTGGCTGCTATAATAAGGGACAACATTGCTAGTCCAAGGGGTGAAATATTGTTGTTTTTATGAGATTCAATATTGTAACTTAAACTTTGATCATCGACTCTCTTTAAAAGAGCGATTAGTGTAACTTTGTTTTGATGCTTAATATATAAACTCTGTTGCCGTTCCATCTTTGATTCTGGAGTAATCACAATAGTGCATCCCTGGAGGCTAAGGGCCCGACCCTAGTGGATCACTTGCTTCCTGTACCACTATTTTCTGATTCCAAGTCATGTGTGGTTTGATTTCTCTTATTTGCTTTGTTCAGTAATCCGTTGTTCCTTATTGTTTCATATATTGGCTCTGTTATATCTCATTCCTATTTGAATAGTAAGGTTATTCTCTGCAATTGGAATGTTATGCTATTCATTCTAAATTTATATCGCATTGTCGTTCCTTTAACAAATTGATATTATCGTATAATCTTGCTATTCCTTACAGATTACCATTAATGTTCATTTACAGAGTAACAATGTTGTGTATTCATAAGTCAGTACTACTATGTATTTATCTACGATTTACTTCCAAATGTGATTGTTGTTCATTTGGGATTACTGTTCCACCATGATCGCAATTGTTGTTTCTTCATAACCGTATTAATAATTGTTATGCTGAAACTCAGACTACTATTTCTTTCAATATAGATGTGCTGTGTGTAATATTCGATTGAGTTTTTTGTGCATTTACATTTGATTTAGGTTGTTGTTAAATATTTCTTAACTTCCTTTAGTTTGTTGTTCCATTTCCATTTGTTGTTCGAATAATTTCTGAAGTAAAGATTGTTGCCTGATTCCTGTAGATTACAATTACTTCTTCATTTATTTATGTAAGTTAAGGCTTCGATGTTCAATCTTTTTAAATAGATTCATTGTTGTTCCTTTTCTTGTTATTTGAATTATCATTGCTTTGGTGTGCACAGAATGATCTGAAACTGTAGTGAACATTGACAATTGTTGTCCAGTTCCCAGGTTGATGATCTTTTCCTTAATTGCTTCTCAATTACACCAGTTTACAAAGGGAAGAGTTATTATTATTGCACCCTTGACTAATATTGAATGATTTAGTTACAAGCATTCCCAGTTCTTGTCATTACATTTAGAAGTTGTTTTCAGCATTTAGTTACTTTTGCAAAAGCACTATACTACTAGCATTACTCTGACAAATGACCGCCCCAAACTGAGTGCACTCTTTGAGATAAAAAATTGTACCTAGATTGATAATTAATGTAGGGTAAATAGAGGTGAAAAAGACCCTTTTTTACTGCTTGACATTTTGGCACCATTGCCGAGGAAGAGTGTAGCCATCTGTTTCTTTTTAGAGTAGTGTAAGTACCTACTAGGAGAGAATTGGGTTTTAAAAATGGAAGGTAAGAACCTGTGTACGAAGCATGTAATAGCCCTGCTCCCTTTCTCACTTTCCTATAGATTTGTTGTTGTTTTGGGTAGAAATCAGTATTTGATTTGTGTGCATGACTAATAAGAAAACGCCTGAAAAGAACCCTAAACCACTACCCAAGCCTGATAAATCTAAGGGGCCGATCGACCTTTATAGACGAAACCCTTAAAAAAGCAGAATCTTAGCCTTTAGTAGGACCTAAAAAAGTTGCTTCTAGACAACCTACTAGTTCCCTTCAGACTGCAGGATCACCATCTATAGCCTTTGCTGAGGTGCACAACCAAACTGAGGAGCAAGATTTTCAATAAATTGAGAATTCTAGCCCAAAATCATTGCAGGAAAGGAACCTTAGTAATATCTATGAAGGAAGAGGAGAAACATGGGAAACTAAAGAACTAAGATCCCCTCTTGGGATAATTCATCCATTAAGCAGCCCAGATAAGGGAAGTGCTGCAAAAGTCATCCAGAACAAAGTTGAAGAACCTCAAGAGCTAAAATTACCCCAGACATTAGGAACTCTCATCATCCTAGACAAATGGAGTGATGTTAAGGCCATTCCTATTAAGACCATCCCTGATCTGTCCAATCAACCTACGAATACTCTCTTAGAGATCTCGAAAGGTTATTGGCACATATTTGACCAAATGGCCCAAAACCAGCCAAACACCCAAACCTCCACACTGCAATATCCCATTGTAGATACTGCAGTTAATACACCTATGAAAGCAATTCCTCTCCAACATATCCCTACATTTCATGGCCTAACATCAGAATACCTAGATGCATTTTTGTTTGAGTTTGATGTGTTGTGCAGAGGATATGACTATACCACCGACCCCCAAAAGCTTAAACTATTTCCCTCTACCTTAAAAGGGGCTTCCTTACAATGGTTTATGGGGTTGGGTGGAGGTGTTATAAATGACTGGGATTAGATAAAAGGTGCTTTCCTTAAGAAATATCAGAATTATTATAGATCCAGAGAGTTAAAAGATGAAATATTTCAGATGGTAGATAGACCTAATGAAACACTAGAAGAATATGTTGAACGTTTTCAGCATAATCTTCAAAGATCTCTTTATGCATCATTACCCTTACCTGATAATGTATTAAAAACAACATTAATTAAATATATGAAGGAACAATAGATTGAAACATTGAATATTATGGGAAAAGGATACATCTATCAAGAGGATTTTGCTAACATCATTTATTTATGTATCAAGAGCTCACGAGGAAGCACAAGGCTAAAACCAGCAGAACATGACAGGTTTATAAGGGAAAACAAGACCTCTACAGAAGGAGTAACTCGCATGGAAATTGGAAATCTATTAGAAAATTCCAAAACTGATATATTGGGAACTCTCACAACGCAGCTCAATATTATGCAAGCCAAACAGAAACAAGTAGAGGCAGAGCAAAATTTGGCAATATTTTGTCCCAGACGTAAAAAGGAACACAGCCACAAAGAGTGCCCATTAGATTCGGTTCAAGTCTGCACCGTTTGTACAAAAGACCACTCTACAGAAAGCTATCCCTCACTTCCTGGTTTGAAAGTGGTATACAAAGAAGTGAAAGAAGAAATAGAACCAGTGTATCTACTTAATTAGTGTTGTCAATGGTAGCCACGACAATCAGGTATGTTCCCTGATCCAGATTCTTCTTTTCAGCCTCCACAATATCTTGCTCAGCAATATAATACAATGTGGCAAAATAAACCTCCCTTCTCAAATTGGTCACAACAAGCCAAGTTAATTGGCCAAATTTTCCCTATGCTCCACCATATTGGAAAAATAATGTGTATCCAGTGCAATGGTCCCCTCCTACTTCGCAGAGTCAAGCCTGGCAAACAAACTAAAAAAGACCGATGAATCAGGCAATAGGAACCATTCCACTCCCTCAACCTACAGTTTAAACACTACAACAAAATCCCAAGTCCAATTTAAGACTGCAACTCCCAGCCCAGCCCAACCCAAACCCAAATAATAGACTAGTCCATTTTGTTCAAATAATTGAAACACTTGAGTTAGAAATCGATCTAAGGGAGTGCAATGACCTTCAATTGAGGTCTAGGCGCATTATAGAGACTGAGGGAGATAAAAATGTTCAAATTGAAAATTAGTTATCCGCAGAAAAACCATTACAAGAAGAAGATGTGGTCAGAAAACAAACTCATGACGAAGCAACCACATCTTATCCCCCATTCCTAGAACAATTATACCACACCCTATAGAACATCGTGACTTTGATATTCTGGGAGAACTTAAGAACCTATACATAAAAATCCCACTCCTCCAAGCCATCCAAGATATCCCAATATATTCAAAGGCCATCAAAGAGCTAAGTATAAAAAAACCAAGGAGGAGAATAACAAATAACCCAATAGTCCAAGTGGTTGGCACCTTATCTGAACTGTTATCAGGTAAAGAAGCACCCATCAAATATGAAGACCTAGGAAATCCAATAGTGACAGTACAAATCAATGGACAAACCTTTTCAAATGCCTTAGTTGATTTAGGGGATGTAACTAATATCTTAACAACCACCACTTGTCAAAAACTAGGCATTACATTAGTAGAACCAACTTCCACTTTATTAGAACTAGCTGACTGATCACTGGTTAGGCCAGAAGGCACACTACATGATGTCATGGTATCTATTGATTCATGGGTATATCCTTCCGATTTTCTTATATTAAACCCCAAAAACCGACTTGATGGACGTCCGTTAATTTTAGGCAGACCTTGGCTTGCAACTGTTGATGCTTAAATTGGCTGGTGACAAGGCAGTATGACCATAACTAGAGGGAGTAATATCAAGAATCTAGCCCTATACCCTCCATCCCAGCCAAGTGTAACAATAATAAAAACTAAAAAACATCCTGTATTGTATCTTACTGAAACATTAGATCCCCATTAACTATATAAGATTCCCTCGATTTCAAAGGTCAAACAAAGGATGATGTTATTAATAACTTTATTAACCAAGCTGAATCCAGATCCCACGTACAATGTCACATGATAGAGGTGTCATTTGATAATGGACTAGAAGAAGATCCTCTCAAAGACAATAATGATCAAACAATACCTACTACATCTGTTTCAAATAGCAAAACTATAGAGATTGAGCCAGGAAAAAATTTAAACATCAATAATAACCTGACTCCTAAACAAAAAGAAAAGTTGATCCAACTATTGAGAAAATACAAGGAAGCATTTGCATGGGATTATCCGGACATGAAGGGAATCGATCCCCAACTATGTACACACCACATTTATACAGAAAAGGATGCAAGACCTATTTTTCAACCCCAAAGAAGACATAACCCTCATCTAAAAGACATTGTGAAAGCTGAATTACAAAAACTTTTAGATGTAAACTTTATTTATCCGATCTCCGATTGCAAATGGGTCTCTCCACTTGTAGTGGTGCCAAAGAAGAATGGAAAGTGGAGGATTTTGGTAGATTACAGAGAATTGAATAAAGAAACCCCGAAAGACAACTTTCCCCTTCCATTCATTGAATAGGTATTAGATACATTAGCAGGAAAGAAATTCTTTTCTTTCTTGGATGGCTTCAGTGGATATAATCAGATTCAGATTGCCCCTGAAGACCAAGACAAAACTACTTTCACCTGTCCTTGGGGAACGTTTGCCTACATAGTTTTACCCTTTGGCCTATGCAATGCCCCTGCCACATTTCAAAGGGTTGTCCTCAGCATCTTTTCAGATTTAATAAATTAAGGGCTCGAAGTATACATGGATGACTTCACACCATACGGAGATGATTTCGACCCAGCACTAGACACATTAGAAAAGGTGTTGCAACAGTGTATCACTACCAGGCTCTACCTGAGCCATGAAAAATGCTATATGATGATGACTGAAGGACTCATCCTAGGTCATTGTATCTTAGCAGCTGGAATACAGGTAGATTCGGCCAAAATCCAAATAATTTTGTTAATACCTACTCCTACCACACAGATAGTGGTATGCAGTTTTCTTGGATTTTTTGGTTATTATAGGAGATTTATAGAACATTTTTCTCACATATTTGCACCTCTATACGCACTAACAGGGAATGTTGACTTTGTTTGGACAAATAAATGTGACCGTGATTTTGAGGATCTAAAAAATCTTGTGTCAACAACCCCAGTACTCAGAGGCCCAAATTGGGACCTTCCATTTCAAATTTCATTAGATGCTTCAGACACAACTATTGGAGCAGTCCTTGGGCAAGAAGAAAACAAAAAACCATATGCAATCTATTATATTAGCAAGAATTTGTCTCCTACTGAGTTGAACTATACTGTTACTGAAAAAGAATTTTTAGCTATAATACATGCTGTAAATAAATTTAGGCATTACATCACTGGTATCATGTTGTTTTATATACAGATCACTTTGCCATAAAATATTTAGAAAATAAACCAATTACAAATGGTAGAGTAACAAGATGGCTGATTTTATTGCAGGAATTTGACATCACAATAAAAGACCGATGTGGGAAAGAAAATCCTGTAGCTGACTTTCTCTCACGAATGCCAAAGCCAGTGGATGCAGCAGCAGTCGAAGATCAATTTATAGATGAACATTTGTCCGTTGTTACTGTCAAAACACCCTCGTATGATAATGTTGCGAATTATTTAGTAGTAGGCAAATTACCAAAAAATTTGACTCCCAATGAACGAAAATAGATTGTCCAGCATAGTACCTAATTTTCTTGAATTTGGGGCTACCTATTTCATACAGGAGCAGATATGCACATCAGAAGATGCGTCCATGAAGATGAAATTTTTGACATTCTAAAATCCTGTCACAACAGACCATGTGGGGGACATTTCACAGATTGAAGAACTGGTCACAAAGTTCTGCAAACATGGTATTATTGGCCCACAATCTTCAAAGATGCAAAGAAATTTGTTCAAGCTTGTGACAGTTGCCAAAGAGTAGGACGCCATGGATAGTCTGATGAAATGCCTTTGAACCCACAACTAGTCATTGAACCATTTGAGCGTTGGTCACACGGTTTTGTTGGTCCAATCAACCCATCATCAAACCAGGAAACATATATTTTGGTAGCAATAGAATATGCGACCAAATGGGTTGAAGCAGAGGCACTGCCAAGAGCTACAGAGGATTCCATCATTCATTTCCTATTCCAGATATTTGTGTGATATGGCCTCCCAAGAGATATAATCATGGATGGAGGACCACAATTTGCTGGTAATAAAATTACTGCAACACTAAAAAACTATCATATTCAGCATAAAATTACTACTCCATACCACCCATAGGCAAATGGCCAAGTAGAGAGCACGAACAAGTTAATAGTAGTAATACTGAAAATAACCATTGTGTCACACAGACGTGATTGGGCTACAAGATTGTCGGAATCCTTGTGGGCATACAAAACAACATGGAAAAGCACTACTGGTTATTCACCATATCAGCTAGTATTTGGAAAGGAACCCATCTTTCCAATAGAATTCAAAATACAAACCTTGAGAACAACACAAGAAGTTGGTCTAGATTTAAACGAGGCCCATATTAGTAGACTACAGCAGATCAACGAGCTGGATGAAATTAGGCTCTCTGCTCTTCAACATACCACATTAATCCAACAACAGAGAGCCAAATGACAAGATGCCCTCATCAAAAAGAAAGTCTTTTGCAAAGGATATTGGGTGCTCCTATATGATTCCAAGTTTTAGGATTTTCCGGGGAAACTCAGACTCGCTTGTTGGGACCATACAAAATCCAGAAGGTACATGATAATGGAACCATTACTTTAACCACCATTAATGAATCGAGAGATACCTTTAAGGAAAACAACCATCGAGTTTGATTGTACCACAATTCACTTACCCAGGAATCCTTCTACCAGCAACTCCAGGAAGACTCTGACATGCAAATTCTGGTTGAGGAAGAGAACTCTTCCTCACCTTTGGTTCATTAAGTGATTTGACTGCTTTTAAATTTTGTACATAATTCTTTTGTTTTGTTTGTGTAAATTACTTTCTGTACAAATTTCTACATTTCTCCAACTTTTGCATTTTGTTGTTCCTTTCAGATGGAACAACATTTTCACCATTCTGCTGTTCCTTTTTGAAGGAACAACACTTCTGCATTTTGTTGTTCCTTTCCGAAGGAACAACATTTTCACCGCTTTACTGTTCCTTTTTGAAGGAATAACGCTTTTTCATTTTGCTGTTCCTTTTCAAAGGAATAACAGTTCCACCATTTTGCTATTCCTTTTCAAAGGAACAAAACTTTTTCATTCTGTTGTTCCTTTCCGAAGGAACAACATTTTCTCCATTTGTTGTTCCTTTCTGAAGGAATAACATTTTTGCATTATGTTGTTCCTTTCTGAAGGAACAACATTTCCATCATTTTGCTTTTCCTTTCCGAAGGAATAGCATTTCCACCATTTTTTTGTTCATTTCCGAAGGAACAACATTTCTACATTTTTGTTGTTCCTTTCTGAAGGAACAACACTTTCACTTTTATGTTGTTCCTTTCTGAAGGAACAACACTTTTACATTTTGTTGTTCCTTTCGGAAGTGTTATAGACATATTTCGGCAATGAAACCCCAATCATATATTTCCATAAAACAAGGGCTTATGAGTCCCTTAAAGTGTTGTTTCACACCCTAAAGGAACAAGGTCAGCTGATTACATCATCTCCCAGAAGTTCTCCATGGAAAACTGCTTAGAACTCATCAAAATTGGACCATATAGACTACTCAGTGCTAAGGGTGCAATGCATCTCACCTGCCACATGCAAAAAGTGTGATGCATACTAAAAATCCCTTCTGTAGGGTGCGATGAGTGAGAGTAGACAAATGGCAGAGACAGTTTGCAAGGTGGAT